>WBMZ01001559.1:254465-289762 GCA_013400975.1 Atrichornis clamosus
AGGGAAGGGAAGGGAAGGGAAGGGAAGGGAAGGGAAGGGAAGGGAAGGGAAGGGAAGGGAAGGGAAGGGAAGGGAAGGGAAGGGAAGGGAAGGGAAAAACCACAACATAATGGCTTCTTAATAGCAAGCTCTGTATTCATCTTGGACTCTAATTTATCCTTCTTAGTAAGGACCCTTTGAAGTTCAACATCTTTCAAACAGCTGTGTCATATTTCCATTCCAAGCCCAATTATTTCTGGACTATTTGTATTTTTGGTTTTGTTTTTTTTTCCCCTAGACCTGCCATTGTTTAAAACCTAAACAAGATCAGACAGAAACTTCCTGAGGTTTTCCCAAAGTTTTTATGATCGCTTCCCTTTGGAATGGTCAGCAGCAAGTCCCTTTTGAATATCCCGGTGACGATGTTAAAGTGCCTAAAGACCTTACATGTTGCTTCTCTGCAAAATACAGCTTCCCACCTTTTTTGCTCCATCAAACTTTATGAAAGAAATAAGCCGTGCTTGGATTCCCCATTAAACAGCTGTGACTGGAAAGAGACATCACTGGGAGTCTCCAGTTCACCTCAGAATATTTTTAAGTATCTAAATATTATTATTAAAAATATAGGAATATTTCACTAATCCTTGGAGAATGCTTCTGTTAGGTATTAATACAACACCAACACAACTTCTGGGCTTTCATAGAGTCCTAGAATGGTTTGACTTGGAAAAGGCCTTAGAGCCAATCTCATTCCAACCTGTGCCACAGGCAGGGACACCTTCCACTAGACCAGGTTGTTCAGGGCCCCATCTAATGAATTCTCTTTGAATTGATGCTTCTTTTTGACTTATTAAGACCTCCAACATGCTCCATTTTGCATCCAGACATGATGAGTTGAAATATTGTTTGATCCCCTGATTGGATGTTCTTTGCTGGACAAAGGATCATTGTTTTTTCTGCAGATGAGATTTTAAAAGGAAGACATTGAAAAATGCACCAAGTCATTCATTGCTTTTGACTTTAAACTGTCAGTCCAGCAGCAAAACAAGCCCGTGCACATCAGAAGAATTCAATGAGGATTGATAGCAAAGCATTAGAGAAATGGTGGAGAGAGGGAATAATCCAAACTTTTAAAAACACAAGCACATTCTAAATAAATATGGAAATATGATTTTTCATCCCTACCCTCACACATCCAAGTGGGATTCATTGTGGTGCATTTTTGACCTGCTCAGGTGTCCCAATGTCTAAACAGTGTTGGTGACATCCAGTCAGGGGCAAATCCAAAAATACAATGAATATTAAATAGAAATTATACTAATGATTGACCATGAGGAGCTCATTGCTCTCTGTTGCTGTGAACCATTGCTTGGGGTCTTTGTGTTTAGGGATGTCATTTTTTAAGAAGGAGACATAAAAGACACCTTGACATGTTGTCATTAAAAATTTCATGGCAATAGCTGTAAGTGCAGGGATTCCTGCTCTGTTGCTGTGGCAAAATTCACATTCAGAGGATTGCATTTTGCCTGCTTACACTCAGGCTGCATTTTCAATTCCATGTGTCATTCTCCTTGTCTTCTCATCTTAAATTATAGTATAGTGCTGCTGTGCATTATTAAACAGTTGCCACATTTCACCCCAGTGGATCTCGCATTTAAATGATGGATTTACAAAAGCTCTGCTGCTTTGTTAGGTTTGCCTGTACAGTTGGTTGAGGGTTTTCTCAAGGAAAAAAAAGCTTTCCTTCAGAAAGTCTTGGAAAATTACTGGTTTTCATTAAAAGTTGCCAAAATCTTTTTCCCATTTCATTTTTTTCCCCCAAAGTTTCTGATTTTCCAAATTGAAAATTAAATTAAATAGAAGTGTATAAAAGAAATGGTGTTACAAATCAATGTTATTATTAACAAAAAAGAAAAATGTTTTCCAATTAAACACTGAACATTATTCCAGCAGTATTTTAGACATCTGCTTTTTGGATATTATAGTGGAATAAAAAAAAAAAAAAAGAAGAAGAAGAAAGAAAGAAGGAATCGATTTCAAACAACAGAATGGAAACAATGCCTGAACTGCAAATATCACAGCAGAAATCTTTCAATTGTTTCCAGCAAGTTCTTTTTGTGCATCATCTTCTGAAACTTGAAAATTCCAGAAAGAAAAACTGCCTTTAATTCTGTCTCTTAGTAGTTGCATCCATAAAATGAAACCCAGGTGCAATTTGTTTCTTAGATTAGAAGCTCAATGGGACAGGGATCACTGCTCCATGAAATTAAGCACGTTGTGTGTAGGCTGAAGGAACATTCCTGAAAAGATAAAGTATTATAATCTGTCCCAAGGAGGATGCAGAGGCTGTCTAGGGGGTTTGAAGAAGTGGAGAACTTTGTTTCAGGCAATGAAATAAAAATATATATGTTAGGGGTGTGGTTGAAATGAGGTATTGTTGATATTCAAGGCCAGGTTGGATGGGCTTGGAGCAACCTGTTCTAATGGAAAGTGTCCCTGCCCGTGGCAAGGGGTTGGAGCTGGATGATCTTTAAGTTCCCTTCCAATCCAAGGTATCCTATGAGTCTATAATAAGATTCCATGACATGTCTTATGCTTCAGCTACTGTTCAGTGGAAAAAGAAGAACTGAGATTGATTGGCCCAGCCAGGGAAACCATCACAGTGTCTGTGTGTTGTGTTATCTTGGGGATGAAACAATTCCCAAATGCAAAATTAGAGCAGTCAACACCCTGAGAAGAGAACTCAGATTATTTTAAGACATGTGGAAAGATCTCTAAGGATACATATTCCCTAGAACACTTTAAAAAGCTTTAAAGCATCTCCTTTTATTTATAGACAGTTTCATAAAGTCAGCTGCTAAAAGATGTGAAAATCTGTGTTGTAGAGTCCTTTTAGAAACAATACATTTCTCAGGGTCAGAGTTCTAACTGGGGCTGAACACCACACTCAAATGTAAATATTTTCTATGGCTTGAAGCACTGACTGCAGAGGAAGCCCTGGGCAGACACCACTGTACAAACTGTGCAGGTAATTTTGGAAAGCAAGAACAAGCCGAGATATGTCACGCTTTTGAAAGACATCCCTGGGTCCTATTCTTAGGAAAAAAGTTCCCCTTGTGCTTTTTAAGACCACAGTTTCCTTGGCTGACCATAAATAGTTTCCTTCAGCTCTGAGAACAGACAGGATTCTGCCTGCTGGACTTCACAGAGGTTTGTTCTGAGTATTAAGAAGATTTCAGGAGATGTGTATTGCTGATGTAAAAATCACACACCACCTGTGTAGATCCAACCTATGTTTTAAAGGAAAGCTGAGACTGCAACCAAATAATCTGGTTTAACGAGCTGGAACTCCAAGAAACATATGGAGTGAACGTGATGAAATTGGAAGAAAGCACCACTGTTCTTCATAATTACCACTTTTTTTACATCAAACTGGATTAAAAGAAATTGCCTCACAAAGTAAAGGCAGCCTTAGAGCTGTTTGTAGCCTGTATGAAGGACAACGAGCACACAGAAGACTTCAGGATGACTTTTGAGGGACTGATGCCTTTTTCACCCAAGTTCAGTATGCAAGTCAACATCTACATAAGAGGAATCTTCAGTGATTGTAAAGAAATGTTTAAGGTGAGGTTGAACAGGGCTGGGAGCAACGGGATCAAGTGGAAGGTGTCCTCGTCCATGGCAGGGGGGTGGAACTGAATGGTTTTCCAACTCAAACCGTTCTCTGATTCTATGAATAGACAAGGGGTTTGTGGTAGTCCAGGGTAGAGGTCACTAATGTGTGGCTGAGACAAGGTTCTTACTGGACAGCAAGAACTGCACAGGTGAATTCCAACTGTGAAGCACAGTTTATTTGCAGATCATTCCATGAATATCAACTAATTAATCCTCAAAGCACCTGGGAGCAAAAGCAGGAAACCACAGTTACGCAGACATGTCAGTAAATATTGAATTTCTTCTTCTTTTTTTTTTTTTAATGGTCTGTTTTTATGGAGTAATTCCACAGGTGGACTCATTGGTATCACCTCGTTAGAAGACGGAAACAATTGTGACATGATAGATAAGTCACATTTTCAAAAAACAATCCTAGAGGTGATGTAATACTGCAAGCAGAAATCACTTCTTTCAGTGGGACATTGCAGAGAACAAATGAAACAGCAAAATACACAGTGTCACAGATGCTTGGGGGACTTGCTTTGAGACTCCTGCTTTATCTTTAACTACAAAGGCAAGATTGTCCCTTCTGTGCAGCGAGGATGTGCCAGAGGAGGGGTTGCCATGGCAGAGCGTGACCACATTAAGTCTCCCAGCCCCGAGCTTGTCTGCTCCTATTTCCACCCACTCTCCCAACTGGCCAGGTTGAGGTGCAATGCCTTGGGACCTGGCATGCAGACCCACTAGGGAATCCTTGTCTGGGCAATTTGTGGCTGGATTTTGGCATTTCACATCCCCACCTGTGTTAAGGGGCTCAGGCACATGCTGTGAGTCCAGCCTGATAGATTTTCCACCCTGAATTATGTCCTGGCCATCTTCCAGCCAGGCCATTTGGGACTACGGTGTTGTTAAATCTGATTCCCTTGCAGGGTCAGGATTGATCAACACAGGACTTATTTTTGGCAGCACAAGGGAATGTGTTTATTGGCCAAATCCTCTACCAGTATAAGATGTGAGTAAATCTCCCTTTGCCTTCTCAAAGGTCAGTTTTTCAAATTACCCTCATCCATGTACTGCACCAGGCCATGAGCAAAGGTGTTGAGCACCTTTGTGACACTGAGAAGAGGGAGGGCTGTGGTTAACTCAGCACCCTTCAGGAGGAATTCTTCAGGGCCATTTCGTTCCCCTTAAACCAGGATTCAGTCCGTGCTCCAGCTTCATGCTAGAAGGAATCCTGCCTGTTTTGTGTGGTTTTGCTTCAGCAGAAATGTGAAACCAATCTGCTGGCTGAATTTCAGTTTGGATAATTACATTTTGCTCACATAAATTACTTTAATGGTTTCAAAGAGGGGAAATTACTCTCTGCTAACTCTTCCAAAGCTTTTTGGTTGCGTTAGTAGGAGAGATGAAATTGGCCAACCCACCAGAGAGGCGGCTGCGTTTTGATGGGGGATGAAATTCCCCTTGTAGAGAATGAATTTTGTGCAGGGAACTTCAGTCCATGTCCAGCCTACATGAAAGATGGAGAGCTATTAACTCCCTTCTGAAGCCTCCCAGCTCTCAGTCTGTGATATATTTCCCTCAGCCTGACTCTCATGTATCAGACTGGCTCTCTGACAGCTCTTCTGGGATGGCTTAATAAAGCCTTATTAAGTCCTCATTTTCCCATTGTAAGCTTGCTGGATTTTTCCTTTCTCTCCTCTCTCACCAGCACCCTTCCTTCAGGATCCACTCTGTCAACTGGGCAGTTGTTTCCTGTTATCATCCACTGACATCCAGGTAAGCTGCAAGACTGCTTGGCTCTGCATCCATCACATCTCGAGGAGCTGGGATTTTGTAGACAAGATAAAGGTCTTTTTGTTGACCTACACATCCCGTTCTGGATCCCAGTGTCAGATCATCCATCCTTGCCTCTGCCTAGGACAAACTGCAGCTCCCAAATTACTCCCTCCTGCTTTAAATGATCCTTCTAGAGCCTCCTGTGGAAACTATGCTTTAACTTATCTTCAGCCTTCCATCTTTCTGAGACAAGCTGGTTTTTCCTCTCTGTACCATATCCAGTATTCTTATATTATATCTTGGGCATTAAATCCATCACAAGTTTCATCTTTCTTAATCTTTCCTGCCCTTCTTAAATTTCTTCAGCGTTCTCATCTATCACATCACTCATTCCAGCCTTGATATTTCCATTGTCATCACTTTCAGTGTCATTCTCATGCCTGAAATGTCCTAATTTTTCACATCTTTTAAGTATGCGACCCAAAATGACATCCTTCCTGAATCAGGGAATCAGTGGCATTATCTTTATGATTATTCATTAAACAGAAGCTTTAGAACAGCCCAATGCATATGCATAAACTTATTGTTCACAAAGTCTGATTGTTCAAACACTCTGAATTTGTTACCGCAGGATGAGATTCCTTCAGTGTTTGAGGAACAGAGCAAAAGACACACACAGAATAGAAATGTTTTTCTACAAGATTTTCTAACAAAACACATGATATTTGGAGGTGTTGAGCCTGTTCATTTGGTCAGACCTGGTGTTCTACAAAGGTTTATGCACATCTAACCTGAATATTGCCAGTGGTCCCACAGACTGTGATGTGCAGGGGGAAAGGATTGGTCCAAACCATTGCCTGGGCTGAAATTTCTTTGGGCAGGGATTGTAGGTAATTCTACTCACCAGCTGTGAATTTATCTCATCTTGGGTGCTGAAAGGATTATTATTTTTTTTAGTCTTAGATTTTTCAATTTCTGGAAGTTGCAGCAGTTTTAATGTATTTGTGGATTTCTGACCTTGCACTGTTATTCAAACAGAGATGAACAGCCCAAAAAAGCCCAAATATACTACTTGAATATCCGTATAAAGGAAATGAAATAAAAGAAATATCTTATCAAAATTTCCCATTTAAAAAAATTGCTGTGTCATGAATTTCATTTCAAAAGGTGTGGATGTTGAATATTTTGGACAGTAGAAGATTTTCCTCATGAGTCACTGTTTTTGTTAGCTTCTAATGTACAGAGCATTTGCTATTTTACTGTGTTCTTCTTTTCAATATCCCCACATCATTACTATTTTCTAAATAAATATTTAAATACTTTTTTTTAATCACTTTTTGCACCTATTCTCCCTCAGTCCTCTCATGGGCAAAGCATGTTTATGTAATAATGTGGTTTGAACAAACACCAGGATGTAAAAACCATGGGTGCTGGACAGTCCATGGACAGAAATTAAAAACATTTGCCATAAATTGCAGCAATATTTTGGGCTCCTGTACTCCAAGGGAACTTCGTTAAGGTAATCTACTTGCTATGCCAGAGGCAAAAGCCACCTGGAAAAGAAAATTTGGGTTCCACAAATGATTCTGAAGTAATGAAAAATTTTAAACCTTAAATTAATGGCAAAAAGGATTCATCGCTTTATTTTTCCTTACTGCATTTTTTGTTCTACAGAACTTAAATATTCCAACATTTCATTCCAAACTCACTAAAGAAGTCTGAGCACACTAAGGCTATTTCTGTTTCTCCAAAATCAAACTGTGCTTCCCACTGGCCCTGCCTTTTTGTTGGGATGAGCTGTAGAAAGGGAATCTGCATGCTCTCCTCTGTGGAAAAGAGTTAAGCAGACTGCCAGGAACTGGGAGTTTGGAACCTGGACAGCTTTGCTGTCAAATGCCTGGTGGGCTGAGAAATTGGGTTTTTAGTGAAAGGACTTGAAGTTCTGGTGTACCTCTCCTATGAAAAGAGGCCAGATGAGCTCTCATAGAGCTGGGAACTTGGAAACATTTGATCCTCACTCAGATCTACTTGAAAATCTACCCTCAGTCAGGGAGCCGAAGTTCACTGTTGTTTGTAGGCACAATTTTCTTGGTCTTCACTGAAAATAGATCCTCTAACTGAAATTTCAGCTCTGCTACTTCTAAAGAAGAAACATTTGCTCTGACAATTCCTAATTGTGGTTACAGTCTCTCCAGAGCTTCAGGGCTGCATTCCAAGTCACAGCCACTGCAGTGAGGTTACAGGGAATAAAGGCAAATGTTGATTGTTTCCTTTTACTGGGAAATTTGCCCCTTATAGAACACTGGGATACACTCACAGAGCTGAAGAGAAAGGTTTTCTTCCTCCAAAAAACTTGCATTAAAATCCCACAGCCTGTTAAAGAAGTAAATACAGATTTTGATATCACCTTTCAAACTCTGGGATTCATATATTAGGAAATCTTACTTTGCCACCAGTTCCAACCTGAGGAAATGCCAAATGGACATGAGCTCAGGTGTGGTGGAAAGGAGGGGTGGGATGTGATGGCAGTGTCAAGGCTGGATGTGTGGGGTGTCAAGGCTGCCTGAGAAAATGCAGCCAGACAATGTGACAACAGTGATCAGACTTCATAGGACTTTCAGCATTTGTCCTTGAGTGAGAAGTCCTTGAACAACTGCATTACATAACAGCACCATCACTTATTAAGTGTGTCTTGTAATTGGTTAGGAAGTCATTAATGACAACTGGCTTCAAAGCCAAGCATCTGGTTCTGTGACCCTCTAGGTAACAACATATGCTAGAACAGGAGGAACAGTAATAATTCAAGTCCACAATCTAAGCAGTTGCTATTCCTATAGAATTAATTTTTAATGTGTATTTTAACGACAAACTAATCCTGACATGTTTTCTGTTTAAATATGTAGCCACTGATTCAGGAAAATAAGTGGATGTATTTATTTGTTTATTTATTTCATTTTATCAGTGCAGCACTACTTTATTTTGGTGTAATCACTCTGATTTGTGTCTAAAAAAACTTCCTCAAGAGCGCATTGTGTTCTTAAGAGCATCACTATCATAAATCAGTGTAGCTGCATTAACTTTAGAAATGCTGCCATGATTTATTTGATTTATACCAGTTGTGGATCCAACCCTCCAGTTTTTGGTGCTTGGTGCCAGCAAAACCAGTCATTGAACTTTACTAGAAGGTTTCTGATCAATACGAAAACATCTGACTTTTTTTCCTTTTTTTTTTTTCCTCTTTTAACATTATAGGCCTGCAAGGTACTTGAACCCACCTTTCCCGCTATTTTCAAGGGCCTCTCATTGAGTTCAGTGGGAAACGGAGGCTCCTGACCCTCTGCAGGACAGGACCTTATAGCTGGAAGGAAATTGCCTGGCATCTTGTACAACCTGCTAATGTGCTTGTGCATTCATGCACAGTAATTGATCTTACAAGCTTCTGAGTGTTCACTGGACTTGCCATTATACCATGAATATTTTATAGCTGCACCACTGTAATAACAGTAATTACATTTGCCCTTTTACAGAACCTTTTATATAAGGATTTCAAGGTGGTTTATGGATGGTAATTAAGCCCCATGGTCTTCTTGTGGAGGGAGAATTATTATTGCTCTTCTGCAAAAAGGGAAGCTGAGGTACAGAAAATCTGAACTTGACCTTGTCCAAGGTCATATCTCAAATCGCTGCCAGGAGCAGGAGATGAATTCAAGAAGTCTTGCTCCAGGCTCACTGTAGTTATTTATTTGATTTGGATTATGCCACCAACAGAAGAAAAGTTTTTAAAGTTGAAACTCTCAATATTTTCCTATTACTTGAAATATTGTACATTTTTCCTGCTCTGAAGAGTCTCTCTGCCTCTCAATACATCCTCACCAAAAAATCCACGTGTCAGAAGGTACTCCCTGACATGAATTTGAGGTTCTAGACCCAGAGGCCTTGATCCTACGCCAGAGATGCCAGTGGAGACCTGTCACTAAGCATTAGCCCAGCCTTGCAGGTACAAATACACAACTATTAATGCCATGGTGAGCCGCCCAAGAGCTGTGAACAAAGTCTGTGGTTGAAAGGCACTTTTCTCTCAATTGCTTTGCTGACAGTGAAACAATGTCCCAAGGTAGATTGTAAAGTCACTGCCTGTCATTTAGATGAATGAAAACGACTCTCTGTGATTGCTGCTTTGATAAACTTATTTACTATGAGAGTGCCAGACCTTGGTGAGGTTGTAAAAAAAAGGTGTGATTATTATATAATGATTATACAGCTAGGCTTGTGTCTAGAATGAACCTGAAAAATACCTATTTATGCAGGGAAAATGAGCACATTTCCTGAGTGGTACCTTAATGTCCCTCAATCCAAGTGGGGTGCACGCTCACAGCCACAGCAGGGCACTGGGAAGGTAAATTTCCAGCATGAAATTCCTGAGCAGAGAGCCCACATGCACAGCTGGAGGAAACTGTGGTATTTTTATCTCAGTCACAGCTCTGAGGGAACATGAAGTGTCTCCACATTTCCAGCTTCAGATTTAATGTGACTGAAACCACGTGTGGGATTTCCCTGCAGCTGGGGAGCAGATGGTGCCAGGTTATGCAACGTGGGATGTGGGGACAGAGATCCAGTGCCCCGACCTGCTGCTCCCCACGGCACTGAGCTGGTCTGGGAGAGGAGAACCCACAGAAATATGAGTGTGAATATAAAATGCTCTTTGAGCCTACAGAATCCTGGCTTCACAAAAGTAACTGGGAAATGATCACTTAATTCTGCCTGTTCAGAACGTCCTTCAGGGAGTTCAGAGATACTTTTAGCAGTTAGGAAGACACTGTAATTACTGTAAATGATGTAAAATCCTTTAAGCTATGAGAGGTTCGACCAGTCTAATCAATACCTTGCAATAACCAGGTTTAGCTTGGTAAGAACTGTCGTGCAGTAATAACATTGTTTATGATTTATTCTGCTTAGCTTCCAGGTTTTTAGTCCAACAAAACCTGTTCTTTTCAACAAAAGAGAATTGCAGAGCAGTGCTAGTGGGCTGAGTCACTTGGGTATTACCACAAGGAAGCAGTGTGCTCCTGGCCTGGCTGGAGCTTGGAAGGGAATGAGTCGGGTGCCAGCACATCCAAGATGAGCAGGGATAACAAGACCACCCCTTCTACAGAGAAATGCCTGGTGCAGAAAACACACCTTGAGAAAGGAGTTATTCCCTTAGCACAGATTTCCCATCTTTTTTTTTTTTTCCTTTTATTTTTTCTCTCTTCTTCCTCGTGGGATCTCTGTATGGATCCTACCCTGAAAAAAAATAGAGTTTCCTGTTCCTAGCATGGCTGCATGAGCAACTTTCCCTTTGTTCTTTATAAGAGGATCATTCATGGGAAAAGCATCCAAAGGAAACTACTCACTCTGACTGTAACTACTCATCTGAAATAAAACATTGGACATGGCAACATACACTGAGTAATGTTCCACAGATTGCAGACAGCAGCTCTCTGAACTCGATGTTCTGAACAGAACTATATTTTAAGTTCAAGATCTGATTTGCAAACACCTTAAAAAGCCTGGCAATTTCACTGCTGCCATTTACTTATTCATTTCAGCTCCCGTGCCTCAGCTCCTCTCAGCTTTGATGCATTGAGAGTCATTAGTAAGTAAAGCACATTGAATCTATGCTTCTGAGTTTATGTTTCTGAACACAAGCAAAAACTCATACCTATTAGTTATTTACTGAGCTGGAGACTGCTAAAAATATATCTCGAGGAAGTTCACAGATTTATTCATTTCACTTCCTCTTATTTGGAATTTTGTTAATGGAAATTTCAGCAGGTGAGTAGCTGTTTTATTTTTACATGCATTATACTCCATTTAAATGCCATTTCATTAAAAGCTGTTTATGAACAAGACACTTGAAAGCAAATTTGAATTGCCCAAAGCATTTTTCCCCATTGTCTGGCTTAGGCTGTTCCCTGAAATCAAAGATTTGATGGATTTTTTGTTTTGCTTGCATTACGGGTTTTTATCCCATGCATGTAACAAATGAAAACCATGAATTGGAGTGGACATGGCATTTTGAAAACCACAAAGCACTTGATTTATTCAAATTATGTTTACATAGGGATTATTTCACCCATCAGTGAAACGCAGCTGCCTCTGGCTTGGAAAACGTCAGTCTTTAAAAAGAAACATTGCTAAGTGAAAAGAACTTTATCTCATATAAAACTTGAGGAGGAATGTAGGCTTGCAGAATGCAATTACTCATTTGGATCTTAGCCCAGACACCAAAGCTATCATTGCCTCTTTAGCGAAAGTAACTTGGAATCTTAAGTGGTTACAGATAATGAACGCCTTGATTCTGCAACCTTTCTGGAAAATAAAATTAGTATTAGTAGTGTAATGCTTCCCAAATATTTAGATGTAATTGCACTCATGATTTATACCACAGTTTAAATAAGAGACCTCCAGACACTCTTACAAAAGTAAAGGTGGGTTTGGTTTCCAGAACAGCCCTGTTCACCACTTTTGGATCTCCACGTTTCAAAGCCTGAAATATGTTGCCACAAGACAAATAATTGACTCTCTTCTGGCCCCAGCACTCATGCAGAACTTCTCAGTGTTCCAAGAGGGCAGTTTTCTGCACGGATCATTGGCAGACGTAGCTACAAGGATGTGGTCACACGGCAGCGACTGTGACAGCAGGAGCTGCTTTGAGGGATTGCTTCACCTCCCAGCCTATCGATTGTGGGGTTTGTAGCAGCATATTTAGCACTGGTGTCAAAATCATGGATGGGCTTGTGATAAAACTTCCATGGTGTTTTAAAAGCAGTGAGAGTGAGATTCCAGAGTGGGCACATCCATTTTCTCTGTGATGTGCAACATCTATGCGATCATTTCTATCCACAGCAAAATGTAACCCATCAGTGGGCGAGCATGTTTCAGCAATGAAGTTGTTATCTTTTTCCCTCTGTATCCTTGGCATTTTCATCAGTTTCCCCAAAGGATTCTCTGTCTTCTCTTCCCAGATTTTGAGCTATAGCCGGACTGTCATCTGAAGCTCTGTGTTATTTTACATTGTCTTGGTAAAATATCTGTCCCATAACTGGAGAAGAAGAGAAACATCATCCAAATAGTACTAAAATCCATATTTTACATACTAGGGTAATTTCATAAAACCTATTGGGAAAACAGGAAGAGAGATTTATGGAGAAAAGAATGGAAGGTTGCAAGGAATACCACATAAATTACAATAATGAGGGTGTGGAGGTTTTCTTTCTTCTTAAACCGGGAGTTTTGGTCTGTCTTAAGCTAGCAGCAAATTTTTGGTCAGTCTTACTTTACAAGATGTTATAGGGTCTGTTATATGAGTTCTCGGTAATGATAACTAGAATAAAAATAGTTCCACAAAGTTTATGATCATGCAGTCATAGAATTAAAGAATCATAGAGTTAAAGAATCGTGGAATGGTTTGTGTCGGAAGGTTTGTTTCATTCCACCCCTTGCCATGGCAGAGACAACTTGCACTAGCTCAGGTTGCTCCAACTCCTGTCCAACCTGGCCTTGAGGTATCAGTTTATTTCTGTGAAACTGTAAAACATGTTCCAACTGATCAGGTGAGCATTAGAGATTTCATAGCAAATCTTGGTGTTGGGTAAATTTGCCTTGTCTCCCTCTCTGTATCAGGATTGCATCAGGATTGCATCAGGATTCCCTGAAGAGAGGTGCTGATTAAGGCAAATGCAACTATAACACTGAGTTTGCAAGAATGAAATAAAATGTGAAGGTCACATAAATGTCTCTGATAAATAAACTTTTCTGTGTGTGCAGAGGAGACCACAGAGGAGAAGAACATTTTTTCTGTAAGGGGGGGTTCCCTCATGAAGTTCAACAAGGAGAAATCCTCCCTCTTGGGAGGGAACAGGGCCAGGCACCAGTGTGTGCATCTCTCCTGTGAGGAAGGGCTGAGAGAGATGAGACCTTTTAGCCTAGAGAAGAAGGGGTTTCATCAATAGCTGGACTCGATGATTTTAAAGGTCTTTTCCAACCTAAAAGATTCTGAGATTCTCTGTAAATATCTGGAGGGAGGGTGCAAAGTGGATGAAGCCACAGGCTTTTCAGTGATGCCCAGTGACAGAACCAGAGGCTCGTGGACAAAAACTGAAACACAGGAAAGTCCCTCTGACTGTGATGGTGACTCAACACGAGGACAGGTTGTTCAGGGATGCTTTGGGCTCTTTATCCTTGGAGATGTTCAAAAGTCATCAGGGCACAGTCATGGACAACTGGCTCTGGGAGGCTGTGTTTGAGCAGTGGAGTTGGACAATGTAACCTCCAGAGGTCCCTTTCAAACTCAGCCTTTCTCTGATTCTCTGATGCAGTAATTCTGTGACTTTGAGTCTAAATAACTTTCACCATTGTGAAACTGAAGGTCTTCAAAATAAGATCAGAGATGCAAAAACATCTGGCTTTACAGATGCCCCCCAGCTGTTAGAAGTACTTGTTCTTCTAAGTCTATCAGGTGGTCTGAAAAATCCCTTTTCAATGTTTCAGATGCTTTATCATCTGATTTAAAATATCTTGAACCAAAAGGGTTCTAATTATACACTTCTCAAGGGAAGGGAAATTGCAGGTTTCCTGGGCCCTGCTGTTGGATTTCATGCTGCCCATCAGAGAGGGGGTAAGAGGAAGAAACAGGTCAGTGTGTGGTGAAACAGAGAGCAACAGGTGAGAAAGGATGATAGAGGAGTCTGAGAAATTGCTGGTAATTGTGATTCAGCCCCTCAAAAATTTCAGTCAAGAGGCAGAACTAGACACATGCTATTTTTCAGTAGTCTGTCAGCCTCCCATGATGAGAAAAACTTGGCATTTTTTTCCCCTCTGCTCTGTGTGTGTGTTTTTGGCCACAATGCAGAGGGAGGAAGGAGTTATTTATTTCCTTACAAATTGATATTTGAAATCATCTTCCCTTTTAACAAACTCATTCATCTTCACAGCACCTTTGCTACCAGGCAATTTCTACAAATCAAGCTGAACATTCGATCTGTGTTGTTTTTAATGATCTTTCTTGCCAATATTTATAATGTACCTTGAAAGCTGAGGCAGACCATGGGCTAGATATTTAGTATTAATTAATGTGTCACTCCCCAGAACATGCACACTCTGAGGAAACTAGTAAACATGTTTAATTCTACCAGAGAGGTTGGAGGCACTTGTAAATAGCTAATTAATTTTAAAGGTGTCCCTTCCTCCCTTCCTTTGGAGATTCATTTCTTCATGGTTTCCTCTCCTTTTTAATTGCTGCAATCTCACTTCTGCAACCTGAATTTTGCCTCCCTCTTGCCCAGGCTCCCATTGCCTCTGACTCTTTGAAGCACAATTATTAAAACTTTTTATAATTGCTATCAGTGCCTGTACAGTAGCACCCAAAGGGGAAGATTGTTTTTGAAAGGCAAGAGAGGGTTTTGAAGAGAAGGATCCTAAATAAAGGGAGGACACAGAGGTGACTGTCATGTCAAAAAATTCACGTTATTTCTACACTGTGCTAAATGTCATTCAAGAAAGACCAAGAAATGTTCTGCCATAGATATATTGTGAGTCAAGCCTAAGATAATAGATAAAATATGTAGATATTAACAATAAATAAGAGAAAAGAAACCCTATGAAAGTTGTGATATCCCTATGAGACAATTTTGGTCAATGTGATAAGAAAACTATACAAGTATTATTGAGCCAAGGATGATCAGAAAAATCAATGTTTCTTTCCCTTTTCTAAAACATAACTTAAATTTTGCCTTCAGGCCACCAGTAGCCTTGTGTCTGCTCTCTGTCCATGTGAGTTTTGCTTGGCACTCAGATCATGTAGGGTTGAGTTGCAGCACGTTGGCTTTCATGCAGTGATACCCCGGTTGCTAAAGGAAATGAGCAATGCGGTGGTGATTATGCACAGATCGTCCCTGCCTCCTCTGTTTATTTTCTGTTTTCTTTCTCCAAAGCAAAATGTCACACAACTTGTGTTGATTGTGTCTCAGTGGAAATCAAAAAATTCAAACAGAAGGAAAGTGAGGAACATTCTTTTCCCCCCTCAGCAGGTTGTGGCAGGTGTGGTTGGTTGGATTTGTTGTAGCCTTGAATTGTCTCAAGATCAGTCCTTGTGATTTTCCCATGTGAATGCAAAAAAATTGCATATTGAAATTATTAGGTTTTTCTGTCGAATGTCATGTAAAAGTCATTAGTCTGAATTAAATGCCTACTTTAGATTGGCTTTTTTCTGCCTTTGTCCTTTTCTAGTAGATCACTCCTTCCGTGTAGTCTTAGACATTTCCTAAAGCTCTTCCTTAGGTTAAAATATCCCTTCCTCTGTTCCTTTCTCTCTCCAGCTGCCTTATTCCTTATTTAATTCCTTCCTTATCATCTCAAGAGAAAGTTAGTACATTTTTAAGGTCTAGTTTCCCCTTTCCAGATTAGTGTGGGATAAACCTAATCACAGCTGCTGTTGAGAATAGAATGATGCCACCAATGGAATTAATAGGGAAGGAATGAAAATGTGTTTTCAAAGTCTGCCCAGCTCTGTCCTAGAAAGTCCTTCAGATGGGCGTGAACTGAATGCTCTGGGTTTAGGAGATATTAACAAATCCCAATAAACCCAACCAGATTTCACTGAGCTCTGCATTTCCTCAGCTCCCTGTTAACTCACCTCCAGCGTATTGGTGACACGCCAGCAGATTGATTTGCAAAATTTCTGTCTTTATGACATTCCATAAACTACTTTATGGGACAAAAGACAGATATATCCCTGTCTTACAGAGCTTCCAAATTGCAGCTTAATTAAAGCACTGTGGGACACAAAGGGAAGACAAGGGCACAAGATAAAATCAGAGGGTTGTATTCTTGCACAATGGAGTCCCATTACCCTAAACAGAATCCTACCAGGGAATGGATGTCTCTCAGCAAGATATCTTTTATAACACTGTAAATACAACTGGGATATGCCCGAATTTTCATTCTGTTGGTGTGGGAGAAGGGAAAGTCAGTCAGAAAAGGAGAAGGCAGTCTTTAGGGTATAAAAGAGTCCTTGGTACAGGGTCACACAGAGCCTCATCGGGCAGATTCCTGGCAAAACTGCAATGGAAAGACAAGGGAAGAAACCTCTGTGTGTGCCAGTGGAAGGCCCAAAGTCACCTCCCCAGAGCTGCAAGTTCTGCAGCCCCATTGGAGCTGGATGTCGCAGGAAGCAGCTCTTTGTGTTGGTTTGAGTCCTGCTCTTTTTATCTTTCTTTAGGTTTGGGTACTGGTGCAGAACCTATTACACAGCAAGGACACAGGGGAGAGAGGAGGGTGATAAGCCCTGTGGTAAAGGCATGTGTATGTCAGTACATTTTGAAAATGTGATACAGTGACAGATAAACTGAAGGCCTTGGACTCAATAGCAAAGCACCCATTTATTTCTGCCTGGCCTTAAACACTTAAGAGACATAAGGAATACATCTGGGGACATGGAAAAGCAGTATCTGGCTACTTTTTGGAGATGAGACTGTGTTTAGACAAATCTAAACTGCCAATAACTATTAAAGCTGTTAATTTCTTTTAATCAGAATGACAATAAAAGAAGATAAATAATTCTCTCTTAAGAAGAGGTAGAACAAATAACACCCCAAAACAAGCGTGAATAATTATTAGAATCACAGAACCACAGAATACTGAGTTGGAAGGGTCCCACAAGGGGCACTGAGTCTGACTCCTGGTCTTGCAGAGGACAACCCCAACAATCCCACCCTGTGCCTGAGAGCATTGTCCAAACACTCCTCGAACTCTGGCAGGTTTGGTGCTCTGAGCATTCCCTGGGGAGCCTGTTCCAGTGCCCAGCCACCCACTGTGGGAATAACCTGATTAAAGTGAAGGGACTGGTTTAAAAAGAAGGAAAAGGTGAGCCCCCACTGATGTAAGGGAGGTTGCTTTAGAGCTTCTTCTGCTCTGGGGATGTGATCTCTCCATCTGTCCACGGGCAGGAAGCACTGGGCATTGCAAGGAGGACACAGCTCTGAGCCTGCAGATGGGGTCAGGCACAGGTACCAGCACCAGGAACGCTGCACGAGCCAAGGATTGGAAAGGTTGAGTTGGGAAGGAGGACCTGAAACTGTCAGATAAAGTTTCTTGTTGCTACTCTACCCTTCCATGGGAAGCCCAGTGCCAAAAAAATATTGACTGTCAGCTTTCAGGGATGCAGATAACTAATTTAATCAATTAATTAATCAAATGCAGATTACTCTTCCCTGTGAGGGTGGTCAGGCCCTGGCCCAGGTTGCCCAGAGAAGCTGTGGCTGTCCCATCCCTGGAAGTTTCCAAGGCCAAGCTGGACTTGCTTGGAGCAACCTGGGATAGTTGGGATGTAAACTGGAACCTTGGGTGGAAAGTATGGGGTACTTACTTTGGATGCATCAGCAAGGATTTTATTCCCTGCAATCTTAGAGAAATGAAGCAATCCAACCCTTTCAGAGGATTGTATCATACAAGGACATCCTGGACAACACCCTGGTTTAATTCCCAGCCTCTTAAGAATAGCTGGAATATTCTTAGCCAAGCTGAATTATGTATCAAAGCCACCACAAAAGCTGTTCAGACCAGTACATTTTATTGTGCAACTGAGATGGACTGAGAACCCAACTGGTGGTTGTCAGGGATCTGCCAGTGAGTGATAATTCAGTGCTTTTAGTCACATCCACATTCACATTGCTTGGGAACTAACAGAGGGAAAAACAATACAAATTAAGCCAGAGGGTGTTTTGCTGAATTTTATTGAACTGAAAATGGAACTATGAAATGAAGTTGGTCAGGCAATAAGAAATACACGCAGGAAATTTTTGGCTTCAATATAAGGATAATTGAAAACTGCCAAAGTTTAACATTAACCTATTAGCAGTGGTTGAGCTTTAATATTGGAGCTCTAGATGGGGTAAAATGAAAGGCTTTCCTCCTCCTTGTATGTGTTGCATTGCAAGGAAAGAGAGAAAGTACCTAGAGCGACACATAATTAGTTAATAGCAGAAAATAGTCCTTCTTTATTAAAATCATCAGCTTGTGTTGAGATCCATAAGTGGCTGCCTCCTGGGCATTGTGCTTTAAACGCTATTAATTGCAGTTAATGGTATTAATTGCCTTTTGCATTTGTACGTCAAATGTAGAAAGAGCTATATATTGCAAATGCCATCTCTTCCTGATCTTCCTTTTCAGAAATATGGCTGGGGAAGACTGAGGAGAAGAGGCTCAGAGACATCCCAGGCCTGTGTGAGGAAAAGTCTCACAAATCTCCCCAAGGAGAATTGTAGCATTTATGTTCAAACTTTGTAATAATAATGGGGTTTGGTTTAATATTTTATGGAGGGATTTTTTTAATTGGATCAGAATTCTGCCTTAAGTCTTCATTAAAAAGACATCTACCCCCCACCATGCCTAATCCTTCCCACGGAGCTGTAGATTCTGCTGATTTTGTCTCGGGGATACTAAAGCACCAGATGTGCTCACGGACAGTACTCGTTTCACACGGATCAAAATCCTGGCAAGTGCTGCTGTGTGAGCGGTGTTACGTCTGTCCCACACAGCAGCAGAGCAGCACAGGTTCCCTGGTCAGCCCCAGATGTGTCTGCATGTGACCATCCACGGTCTCGTGCTGCAGGCCGTGCAGCACAAACTCGGTCGCAGGGCTGTGTCTCCAAAACACGTGTCACTGCAGCTCAGGAGGCTGGAAATGCCAAAGCCACAAATCATTTCCCATTATCTATTTTACAACTGGGGCAAGAAAATCACCATGATTTACCATGGATCTGTAAACACGGAACCTGCTGGAGAGATCCTGCCTGCAGTCCCTCTGTCCAACTGCACAGGACACGGGGGGAGCATTGCTTAAACACACACAAAAATTTCCACAGGTCATTCCTAACAGCCCAGCAACTCGTGCTGTTGTTTATAGACACAGACATTAATGGGTTCCATAGGGGACTGAATAGGATACCCTACAGAAACCTCAATGCTCTCAGGCACGGGGTGGGATTCTTGGGGCTCTCCTGTGCAGGGCCAAGAGTTGGACTCGATGATCCTCATGGATCCCTTCAAACTCAGGATATTCCATGATTCTGTGGTGATAACAGTGGTGCACTCGACCACGCAAGGGAGAGAGGCAGAGCCTGCTCTTCTCATCATTCCACTTGCCCTTGCCAGTGTGGGAGTTTGTCCATGCAGACAGACAGACAGGCACCAGGAGGGCAGAAAGCAGAGTCTGCAAATGTAAATCTTGGGTGTATCGAGAAGAAAACCTATCATCTACCTTAGCTTGTATTTGTACTGGACTTTTAAGCTAAAATTTTAAAATTTAAATGCTTAAAATTTAAAATATGAAAATTGTAAAATTTTAACAACTTTAGATCAAAGTAGATTTTCTTTAAGTCATGCTACTGTATCAGGATGTTTGATGCTGAATTTGGAGCAGCAATCAGTGATTTCCAAGACATAATTGGAAAAGCTCAATTGGCAAAAATAAGAATTTGAGCACCTACCTTCCAAAAATGAAGAATACAGAAATCCTTAGTGACTGCTGAAAAATCTGATCAAATATAACTCTGCAGTCAGGGGCTTACTTCCTGAAAAGTTTAGAACTTACGACAGTGTAATGCAACATTTAAAAGCCACTGTGTTCTCTTGAATTCATGTTTTTACTTGCTTTTAGGACTGCTGTTATTGTCCCTGTGGGAGTCAAAGACCCCAGGAAGACATGGCCTCTCTGTGACCACTTCAGTCCAAGATTTCAGCTGAAACTGCCACAACGGAAACAATCCAGAAAGTCAAAGTAGTTTGTTCTCAGACCAGAGGGAAACAGAGAGTGTAGAAACCTGAGCTGTCCTAATACAGATCTTTATCCAACAGGCAGCACAACCTGGAAATTAAAAACCTGCCCTCATTTGTTGCAGTACTGATCCAGTAAGAGTTTCCTGCAGAAGGCTTGACATGAAAAATAATTTTAATAAATACTACAGAGATGTGTTTCAAGATTTTCTAAGGGAATCTTCAAGCCATGATAAATCTGGTACAAAGGAAGAAAGAAAGAGGAGAGAGTAAAGACATGAAGAGAGAAAAACAGAAAAGGAAGAGAGGAAAGGAAAAAAGGGAGGAAAGAAGTGAGAGAGGGAGGAAAGGAAGGGAGGGGAAGAGAGAGAGAAAGAAAGAAAGAAAGAAAGAAAGAAAGAAAGAAAGAAAGAAAGAAAGAAAGAAAGACAGAAAGCCTGAAGCAATGTGAGATAGAAAGATAGACTCAGAGGTAGACTGTTAAACTCATTTAGCAGCCAAGCAATCCAAAGATACCAGCTCTCTGTTATCAATGTGAGCTGTGCTCCAGGCAAAATTTCCTTGGCGCATTATTGACCTTTAAAATTACATTCTACTCCCAAATATTGCTCCATGCTGCTATCTTTTATTGTACTTGGCTTTCTTACAGCATTTGTTTATCAGTCTGCTCTTCTGTGTTTACCTTCAGCCTTTCAGAAGCAATTACAGGGGATGGATATAACTCAAAATAACAGGTAGAGCACAAAGCAGAAGAGAGGCCAACAAAGCTCAGGATGGAGGACGAAATGGGGAAGGGACTAGAGCTGGAAGAAGGAAACAGCAATGTAAATAATACAGAAGAATCCTTTCACTTCTCATTAGGATTTGACAGTACTGCAACATAAAATATGCACAAAATGACCACCCTTGGTCAGACCAGATATCAGGTGCACAATCTATGAGTAAAATAACACTGAGGGATGCTGGTTCCACAAGACCAGACATGACCTTTTGCCAGACTGAGACCCTGGAGTTAACCTAAACCCCACTTTCAGCAGGCAAGGTTGCTGGAAAGCTCTTATTAAGGGCAAAGTGTGTGGGCCCATAGATGGTGCAAGGGATCATCCTACTGCAGGCAAGCAGGGATTCCATGTGATTCCAGACACCTCTGATGTGTTGGGTATGGCTCAGTCTTCCACACTTCCTGAGTCTTGCCTTGAATAGTACAGTAAATTAAAACAGAACATAATTTCCTCCTGGTGTGACTTCCTTCAAAGGATTTTCTTCCTGAGAGTGTTCCCAGGACATAGCTACCCAGATAAAACCTTCATTGCTCCTGCTCCTGTTAACATTAGACAACAGATTTCTCCTGATCTTCAATCAGAGATTGAAATTAATTAATCTGTCTGTATGAATAGTTCAAGCAATAGATCCATATATGACAACAAGTGGGAGAGAGCACTAACCTGCCTTCTAGGATCTTTTGCACCATCTCATGAAGTAAAAAAATACTGTAAAAAAATAAATAAGATGAAGAACAATCAAAAAACAGAGCAAAAAGAAGGTAGATTCATAGACTGGTTTGGATGGGAAGGGACCTCAAAGTTCATCTAGTTCCAAACCTCTGACGTGGGCAGGGACGCCTTGCACTAGACCGGATTCCTCCAAGCCCCATCCAGCCTGTCCTTGGACACTTCCAAGGTTGTAAACCTGTCCTTGTGTCTTCTTTACCTTGATATGGCAACTTGCTGATTTGCCAGGTCTGATCTCGCTGTCTCAGTGCACAGGGATGACACAGACACGGTGAATTCCCCCAGGCTCCTGTCAGCCAGTGGAGTGGTGCTGGGAACGCGGCACAGGGAGCTTCCCTCACTCCTTTATTCATAATGGAAATTATGAGCAATGTCAGATTGACAGCTGAGCAAGCACCGAGCAAAGTCACACAGGCAAAAGGACACGAGCTGTGGCCACAGTGTCTTTGACTGGGAAATCAGCCTTCAGTCGCTGGGAGTTTTTTGGAAGAAGCTGGATTATATCCTTTGTGAGCACTGGTGAGCTCCATGTACCTCGAATTACAACAAAACGCAAGGAAAACATCGCAATGGAACATAAGGGACACCTAAACCCACATCTCTCCTGCACATTTTCTCCTTTGCATTGTCTGCAAATCATGATTTAGTCTGCTGGAGTTTCTCTGCCATGGACAGGAAACACTAGGCACAGTTATCCAAGGGTTGGATGCTGTGTGGTTGAATCCCAGAGCCTTTTCCAGAGCCATCCCTCAATTTGTGGACACCTATTAGCATGGCCCATCTTCTCCATCCGTGAAGATGGATGAAATAGCCCCTCTCTGTCTCATAAAAGTATTATAAACCCATCATAAACATTACAAGGTGCTTGGAGACCAAGAAGGTTTAAGAATTATTAGCAGATTATGATGTAGGAGTTGCACTGAGACCTCTGAGCTCATTTTCATGTAGACCTGCAGTTATTTGTCAACAGCTAATGATTTTTTACCTTCACCTGCACAGATTAAATTCAAACTTGTGATGCAGAGTCCATTTGCCAACATATTGCTGTCAGATCCATTCAAATCCTGGGTTATCTGAGGCCTGGAATTATGTTTTCCCAAGGCATGTGCTCAAACGGCGCAGATTCAGATGCAATAGGCTGCCCAGGGAAGTGGTGGAATCATTGCTGCTGGAGATGTTCAAAAAAAGTGTAAATGTGGCACCTGGGGACATGGTTTAGTGGAGGCCTTGGCAGTGCTGGGGAAATGGTTGGATTCATGGATGTTAGAGGGCTTTTCCAATATTAATCACTCTCTGATTCCATGAATAATCTACTTTGGGACTGGGAATATTTATTTTTCCTGAACTTGTAATCAGATTTTCTCGTGGATCAGCAGGGAGGTCTTGGACTATAATGGAAACATTTGCATAGACTTTAATAGGCTTTGTGGTGGATCCATAACATTCTGGGATAACACAGTGTATTTTTACTGCTTCATCTCATAATCCCACACAGAGCTGGCCTTACACATATCACGTTGCTTTCCAAGGATAAGAAGAGCTCTTTGATCAATTTTGCTTCCATGTTAAATTATTCTGTTGATTATTCATCAAGTTTTTTTTCTCATGATCATGAGCACCATTTCCATTTATTTTCAAATATCTGTGTAGAAAGTCTGAAGAATTCAAATCCTCTTTGTCACAACAAACCACCATGGAAAATAGGTGTGTTTTGGTGTTTATGTCTTTGTGGGTCCTATCAGGAATTTGGCTCGTTTCCCTCTGAAACCATCACGTGTTTATCAGTGGTTTGGACTCAGAGAACTGCATTTTCCCATGGCTTCATTACCCATGTCAGTCCTTCAGTTTGATGTCATTGCTAGTGCCAGTCTGAAGAAATTAATTTTGTGGCTATCATCAGTAGGCAGAACTGCTAGTGCTTCAATTCCACCCTGTAGAGGAAACCCACAGAGCAAAACATGAGAGTGGGAATAGCTGTTGCTTTCTCATTTTGCAGCAGGAATTACTCATCACTTCATTTTTTTTAATGCTATAAACTCATTTTCTCTTAGTTCTCCGTGCAAGGGAATTATAAATTAAGGTCTGAGCAATCCTTCACCCTGCAAAAATTTGAGCACAGCATTTTACTCTGATGCAGACAGTTAGGATGGCAGTATGCTTTAGACCTCTGGACAGTCTTTTGGCTCATGCCCTGGCCTAAATGGTTCTTGAACAGCCACGTGCAGGGCAGCTGCTTTGGCTGTGGTCCAAGGCAGAAGGAGCCTCACTGTGTTACAGACCTTCTCCACAAAAACTCTTCCTTCTTCTCACACAGCCCAGCTTGCAAGCATGCTAAGCTCATATTTGCTGTTTTGGCTGTGTAGAGGGGATTTAATGCAGGTAAATCAAATGCTCCCTAGGCCAGACCCCAACCCCAAAAATTATAAGACACAAGGCACCTAAATCCAACTTAGCCTCGAACACTTCCAGGGATGTCCAATTTCACTGGACAATCTGTTCCAGTGCCTCACCACCCTCACAGGGAGGAATTTCTTCCTACTGTCTACTCTAAGTCTACCCCCTTTCAGTTTAAAACCACTACATTTTGTCCTAAATCTGCCAGATCTGGGTGCTGGACAGGGTCATTGAAGTCTTCACTAAATCCTTGTGATATCATAACATTCCAATATATTTTCTGTGCTGGGAAACCTCAGAAAAAACAGCCACTCCTTCTTCAAGGCCAGGTTGGACAAGGCTTGGAGCAACCTGGGATAATGGAAGGTGTCCCTGCCCATAGCAGGGAGTTGGAACTGGATGATCTTTAAGGTCCTTTCCAAACCAAACCATTTTGGAATTCTATGATTCCTTCTGGATCTTAAATTGTTTTGTGAAAGTAGAGTTTTCTTTGGATCACGGGGCAGTTCAGCATAAAAAAAAAAATTCAATCCCTTAGGAAAATACACCCTGATAATCTGGGGCTCTTTACTCCATGAGGGCAAGGTTGAATGAGAAGTGTTACAAACATGTCCTTTCTTACCCTGCTGTGTTTCCCCACGTATACCCTGGTGGCTTTAGAGTGTTCTCAGAGGAGATGAAAGTTTGAGTCCCTTCGGGCAGAGAAGAAAATTGAACCTGGAGAAGTGCTGTAGCAATTCAATTTTGGGTTCAACGGGGTTATTTGTAGGATTCTTTTTCTTCAAGTGCTTTGGTCTCCTATTGACACTGCAAGCCTGTGTGATTGCTCTCTGCTTTCCTGCTCCAGAAGAACAGCTCCCAGACCTGGGTTCAGCACACACTCCTGGGTGTTTTGTGTAAACGACTGAGGCCCTCAGGCAGTGTCAGAAGAACGATGCTGACAGGTAATTTGGAGATTCATGTGGGAATTAAATGTGAAATAGGTACTGGCAACAATGCTCTTCCCATCCAGAGAAGTAATTCCCTTACAAACACAGAGAATTGGGATATTTAGAAAATTTTCAGATTAAAGGAATTTTAAATATCTGTGGATTTGGGGTGTTTGTGACAGTTGAGAAATAGAATTTTTTTCTACTCCTTTAAATCATCAGCCCTCAATTTCATTTGTAATCTTCTTTTATCCTGTATGGCTGTCTTACTGTGCTCTAGAGTTTTGTGAAATCCCAAAGATGCACTGAAAGTTGTTCCTGAATCACAGAACTTGTTATTTCTCTATCTTTGCTTTAACAAAGAACTACTTTCCACCAGAAGGAATTTACAGGCCAACTTTCAGGCTTTGACTGTGACCTTTAATACAAAAAAAGGTGCAGAAAAAGTTTGTCTTTGAAATGGAAACATAACAAATGGAGCAAGGGGCAAAAGGGCCTCAGATATTACAACTGAGCTGCAGCTGAAGATGGAAATGAAAGGAAATGTCTTACAGAAAGTGTGAGATGTCTGAAGAGAGCAGTGTCCAATATAAACAGCTTTTCCAAGTGCACTCAGTTCTCATTAACATGCTCTGGGACTTTGTTCCTCCCCTGTGATGGGTTTGAAGAAGGATTTGAAAATTTGATTTTGCTTCTTGCAGGTAGACTTAATTCCGCATCTAAAGCTCATTGAAGTCAAGGAAAAAAAAAATGCTCTGATTGAGGTTGGTGGACCTTGGCTCAGGCTGCCTGACATTTAGCTGAGGTAGCTGAGTCTTGTTCCCCTCCAGCCATCCAGAGGGCCTGTGGAACTGGGCTTTCTCTCTCAGTGTGAGGTGTAATAGGCCGTAGTTGAACACGTTAATGAAAAGGGAGGTCAGAAGTTTGGCATCCTTGTTAGCTGTGTGTCCTGCTGCTCTCACACTCCCTCCCAGGTGTGGGATGGGGGAGAGAATTGGGAAGAAAGTCAGGTTTCTGGGTTGAGATAAAGACGGTTTAAAAGGACAGAAAAAAACAAAAAACCCCACAAACAAACAAACAAACAAACAAACAAAACCCCAACTGTCGCACAAACCAGCTTCTTGCCACCCTCTGATGCCCAGCCAGTTCCCAACCAGAGCCCTCAGGCCAGCTTTCCCTAGTTTATAGACCCACACCATGATGCCATATGGTCTGGAATATCCCAGCCTGTCCTGGCTGTGTCCCCTCCCAGCCTCTTGTCCCCGCAGCCAGCTCGCTGGCAGGGCAGTGTGAGAAGCTGGAAGGTCCTTGACTCAGTGCAAACACTGCTCAGCAGCAGCTGAAACTCAGTGTGTTATCAGCATTATTCTCATACTGAATCCAAAACAAAACGCTGTGCCAGCCACTGGGAAGACAATTCACTCTATCCCAGACAAAACCGGGGCACTCTGCTAAGATTCAAAATTTGTTAAACACTCTAGAAATATCTGAGGCAAAAGTCACAAGATGTTGGGAAATATGTGTATGTGAAAGCCAAACTATTGGAAAAAATTTGTGTATATTCTTTGTGATCAAAAAAAGGAAAAAAAAAAGAAAAAAAAGGGAAAAGGGAAAATATTTGCTTCTGTGTTGCTGTAAACGTCTCTTGTAGCAAAATAACACCAGTGCAAGCAAGATGCACTGCAGGAAATCAGCACCTGGCCTGGCAGTGCAGCATCCAGGGCTCTGGAACAGCCCCATGGGCTGTGCTGTTTGTAAAGCACACCACAGAAAGTGGTTTCAGAAAGCGATTCTTAAAAAGCAGCATCCTAAGCCAAACCCCATCAGATTCTGCATGGACGGAAAGGCAGAAGGCAACAGTTTACTTTAATTTCCCTCTGTCACTCAGAGTACATTTTTTGTAAGGAAATCTTTCCTTTTTAGGACTGACAAGTGTTATCCCTTCTCTCAAAAGCAGAAACTTTCATTGCAGAGCCTGGTAGAGAGTTATTCCTGTATTTCACTGCACAGAGTGTTGTTTCCACTATATATTTACAAAGCAGCTCTGTTATCAGAGCACCTGCAGGAAACAGAGCAGGTCGAGTGCTTGTCTCCTCCCATCATCTGGATCCCAAACCCTGTGCTCAAGGACAGAGTCAAATCCTGCAAGGTAAAAGAGCAGCTGAAGGTTTTCATTGCACAGACATGAACTGAGTGTAGATTACCCAGAAAAGGTGAAAAAGGGAGGTAATTGTGGTGTGAAGCCATTACGACACTCCAAAAGAAGAGGGTTAGGGTTTGAGTTCAGGCTGGGGACAAAGATACTGAACTCCTCTCCAGGACTAGATCATGGAATCACAGAATGGTATGGGTTGGAAGGGACCTTAAATCCCATCTCATTCCAACCCCCTGCCATGGACAGGGACAACTTCAACTATCCCAGGTTGCTCCAAGCCCTGTCCAACCTGGCCTTGGACCTGCCACAGCAAGAATGCCCACTTTTCACACAATTGCATGCACTGTGGCTTCAGGCAGTGTTGCTTTTCTCTGCCTCCCTGGTCACCCTCCTCTCTGAAGACAAAAGCCAAAGCTTCCAATATCTCTTCCTCTTTTCTCCTTTTCATCCAGATTCTGTGATTTGGATTTGAGATCATGCAAGGTAGGGCCAGACACTAAGCCTACTCCCATGTCCTTGTCGAGAACTCCAGACCAGGTAAAGGCAAGGAAGGATGTACAACATCCCCCTCTGTCCCTAGGCATGGCAGAAAGGAAAGCTTTTCCATCCCTGTGTGCCACATGGAGACTCATCCAGCCAGCTGTGCTCTGTGTATCCTTCCCATTCCAACTCCCTCGGGCAGCTGGGCAGAATTCACAGGGCTGGCAGGATTTAGGGCTGAGTGGGTCTCCAGGGCTGAGCCCTGCTGGGCCTGAACCAAGGGCTCACCTGCCAGTCTGGAGAGAGAGCTGGGATGCTCTGTGTTTGCAGGCAGCATTTCCCCACTACAGCTGCAACAACTCTACTCAAGAGTACCTGTGTTTCCATAGGGGAATGATTTTTGAAAAAACCAGAATAAATCAACAACATTGATGTGGAAATACACTGTGCCTGGCAATCGACCTGCAGCCTGACCTCTGCCTGCATCCCCACCACACCCCACAATTTTTTCTGTACTCAGACCTCTGTGTCAGACATTTTCCACTGAAGGTTTCTGTAGGTTAACCTTTCTAAGAGAGCTAAACAGCCATCTCTTCAATTGCTTCCAAAGTCCTCTTTCCAGATCATTATGTTAAAGATTGTTTTCCTTTGTGAAGATAAAGGAAGATTGTTGCTACTACCTACAGAGCTTGCTCTACCTTGACAGCCATTGTGCTGGTGATTTTTAACTCAAAGGATTCACCTCTTCAACTTTTTATTGTGGTTTTTTATTTCCAGTACTTCTTCCGTGCAATCTGAGGATAAAATCAGTTTTTATGAACATTGGAATAGAAGAAACATTGTTAAGTTTGAAAGCCCAATTTTCATTCCATCACCTCAATTTAAGGCGCGCAGCATCACCTTCACTGACGTGACGTGACGAGCACAAAACAGAGGGGCAGGAAGGACAGCAGAGCTGCTGAGATGTTTCACACAAACCTGGCCAACCCTCACCATCAGCTGAACATACATACAGGTTTGTGCTATTTTCGCACGTCCAGACATCTTGAATTTCTACCCTCTACCCTTTTTGCACAAGAAAAGCAAATATAAAGGTGTCTTTCCCAGAGCTGGACTAAGCTTTGTAAAGAAAACTCTCAACATGACATTCTTGCTAACATAGCATAACCAATTGAGCTCATTCCATATTCTGACCTTTTCCTGGAGGTCTGTAGGTCTAGGCTATGGAAAGTAGAATTTATATCCTGCAAGAACCAGCTGGATTCCTTCCTGGGTGACTTACGAGTGAATATCCTGACAAATCAGATGCTTAATATAGGTAGTGTTGTTGGCTTAAATCTTTTTGGAACACATAACAAGAAGAATATGGGAACAAAAGAAGAAATACTTCCGTTTTAAAGCTCACAGGTGACAAGAAAAGGTTTTCTGGGCAACAATAACACTTCCAAGTGTTTAGAAAGTGGAGAAGTTAGTAACAGACTGCAGGACCAAGTTATTGTTTTTTCCTGCTTCATGCAATGGGGAATTGATGTTACAGGTGTTGGAGACACAGGCAAGGAGCCACTAGAGCAAAGAACAAGACTGAAAATAAAGGTACATCTTCTCTATCAACCCATAAGGTCACAGGTGTCCAAAGAGAACACATTTAAACCAAACATCTCCCTCACAGATTTTTCCCTACAATACATTCCACACTGTGGATCCGTGGAACATGTTTGGAATATACGAGTAGCCTTGTAAGCTGTTTGTGAGCTAAACACTGTTATTTATGTCCCCAGCTGTGCCAGGGTGATTGCTTCCTATTATTTTTTATTGCAGTGGTAGCAACACGTAACACCTGCTGTACCCAGCCTGATTTTAAGTGTGTTGAGCAATGGGACTTCTCTCAAATTCCTTGTGAGGATCTTCTGCAGTGTCACAGATCAATCTGTGTGGGAACATCTTTCTTGATACCTGCTTCTCTGGGTTCATCCCACCACTTGTGAAATTCTGCACAGACCTTTTCATCATGAAAATGACTGTTCCCAAGATAAATTTTCATGTTCTACTCTTCACTCAGACTAAAGAGTTTTATCTGTGCAGCAGGGAATTTCACAGTTATGGAGTCAACATATTTTAGACTATCACAATCTATTTATAGGCCTCTTTGCTATATTTTGGCACTTTTCCTTACAGGTTTCTTAAATTCTTCCTACCCTGGTAGAGATTTACAACAAGTTCACAGATCTCCTAACCTTATTTTATTTATAAATTCAGACATCAAAACCCCACTGCCATAAGGGGAAGTGGGTTGGGGAATTTGCCACAAGAATCTTATCTGGTATGTAAGTTCTGGTTTATTCTGATTTTGCTGTCTACCCCTCGAGGTATCCTTAGCAGAATTTTTCTGTGTGTAAATTGGTGATGAAGGCAGTCGATTAAGAATCCCTGAAAGGTGTCTCTTTATTGACTAACAGCCTGCAGAACCGCATGTTTTCCCTTCCTGAGAAGCAAGGCTCTTCATCATGATTAATTACTGTCAAATCTCCATAGGTTCGTAACAGCAATTTACAAGGTATCTACAATAAACCTGCAAATAAAATATCTATTAGAGAAAAGAAGAAGAGGGACATTTCAACTGTCCTACTGCAGACACAACCACGTGCAGGTCTATCTGGCTCAACTGCCTTCTCTGAGGTTTAACACAACCCTACATTTTTTTTCCCTTTTTGTCCCTCTTTTTTTTTTTTTTTTTTTTACCCTGGCATATTTCATGGAAGATCTGTTGAAAACGGTTTATTACCTCGTTCCATTCCTCTGCATCTTCATGTTCTGTCTGGAGCACTGCTGGAAATAGTGTGTCAGATTTGGATGTCTGCTATTAGCAAAGCACGAAGGCAAGAGGGAAAGGATTTGGAAAGGAGCTACAGAAGGAAAACCTGATTGAAAGTATAACTAAAAAAAAAAAAAAATCAGATTCATTTTCAAAGCTCATGTAGATAATCCAAGTTAAGAAAAGAACAAGCTTATTGCTTGAATTCTACTGGCTACCAAGTGGTCTGCAGTGAGGAAACAGTGACAAAGCCAAATTTTGTATCTACAGGTGAATTTTGAGAAATGATGCCTACGTTTCTATTTAATTATTAAATAGACAGAACACTCAGCTTTAAATTGGAGCATTTCAGCCACTGGTAGGTATTTCTCATGAGCACAGGGAACAGCTCAACCTAACTAGAAATTTACTACTGCCTTTTCCATCTCAAAAAACCATGATGGATGATCCTCTTTCCACCTTTTAACTAGCTGGCATCTTTATTTATTGATAAACAAGGAGATCCTTGAGGTCTTGTGTCCAGGCACAACTTTTCTTCTGGTGCTCAACATCAGCCTAGGAGATAAACCTGGCTCCATAAAGCTCGTGCTGGAGCTGGGAAAAATGTGGGATCCAACCCTTGTTCTTCTACTGCCAGTCATGGACAGCCTAGAGATGGTTTGGAATCAATGGAAAAGGTAAGTTTGCACACGACAGCAGTAGTTTCCAAAGAAAAGTCCCTGTCAATAGAAGAATGAGCATATCTTTTGAAGGAAAAGGATCAAAGGGCCAAAAATCATGAAACAAGGAAGATGGTTATCCATTAATTTTGAACTGTTAATTCAGTATTTCTTGCTGTTTTTCACTCAATAGGTTTTGAATGAGAGGGCAAGTGTCCATCATGTTTACAAAGACAAAAAAAAAGCAACACACAATTCTCAAAAAAAAAGGATATATCTGGGTCAAGGGCCATCTTCCAATTAAAGGTAAACAATTTGAGGGAAGAGCAAAGCCGTGGTTGCCATGAGGCAGCAACAATTCAGTCAATGGGAAGGCATTGTGCAAGTTTTGAGGCAATTGCTTCAGTGGGGAGGCAGCTGAATACCTGTTGTTAATCCCTTTATCTTCAGCCCTAAATGGTTATGAAGCAAGAAGCACTATTAATCCTGATGAGGGAATCTGCTCTGCAAGGTTACCCAGAAAGACACAGCTTCACAAAACCTTTTTGCCAAGGCAAGAGGGAAGCAGAAAGGCCAAAATTGATTATTTGTGTACCAAAAGCAATAACAGTGAAGATCAATTGGTTTCCCAATAGAACAATAAAACTGGTTTCCCAATAGACCAATAAAACTGGTTTCCTAAGAGAATAAAACATTTTCATGCTGTAGAAGATAAAGTATCTCCTTTTCTGTGTTGTGCCATATGAACAGAAGTGTCTTTGAATCCACAAAGCAGACCAGCAGGTTCCACATGAGAAACCAGCCAGTGCTTGTGCTTTTCCCAGCTGAACATCCTATCCAGATGCTGAAAATTAAAAAATCATCAGGGTTCTAATTGCACACCCTTGTGCCAGGTTCAAGCTCCAATTCCCGGGTGAAGAAATAACCATGGCACTCCAGGCCCATTAGAAAGTGTCTCTGCAACTCTGGAAAAAGGGATTTGATGGGATTTCGGACTAGGAGATTTGCAGTCCCATAGCCAGCAGAGAACTTCACTCTAATCTGGAACAAGTGGGTGGAGTGGAAATTTGCATTTTTTGCTCTTGTGTGTACTCACTGTGTAGCTGGAACTAGGACAATCCTGAGGGGAAAATCAGAAATGGCAAATTATTGAAGTTATAAGAACATGGGAGGAATGGGAGAGGTGAAATGACAAAGGGTGTTAAAATGAATCAGAAACATGACATCAAACAAATATTGGCATTCTATTTTCACTTTTAATTGGATCTTATCAATTTACTTTTTATTTAATATTACATAACAGTTACAAACTTTTGAGGCATCAGATCTTTGTAGACGATGCAAAACATATAAATGTACTATTGCATATCTGTTCCTAAACAACAGAATATTTTCTGATTCATATTAGAAGTTAAACATTTTGCTGCTTAGATATAGGATCACAGCTCATTCCTGTTAATTGCAGGATGCCTTCTTCCTCAGGAGGTATTGACCAGCTCTAGAAACAATGGCAAACATTTAGCTCTGGATGAATGGAAAGTCATTATACATTATCTAAACTGGTAGTTTTGCAAAATATGAAATACACATTATGTCAAAACAGAGGAGATGGAGTTGTAATCACACTGATGCGTGACATACAATTAGCAATGTCTGCAAATTTGCATTTATGAATAAAATTCCAATTGAAATGGGTATTCAGCAGACACTAATGAGGTTTTAAGGACACAGCCAAGGTATGTTCATACAATATAAATCAATGAAGCATGTGTGCTGAACAAACATGTGAGCAGGGATAACACATTCCTTAATGAAAAAGTCAGAAAAATGCTGGCAGGTTGTGTGCTTTCATCATCAGCCTTCATGTGCGTTTGAAAGGACTAAATCCTGGCAGCAGGACTCAGTGTTGGATCACCTTGAGGGATGGTAAATATTGCTCTGCCCGGATGAATTATGAAAACGTGCACAGGTTTCTCATAACTCTCCCCAGTGTGCAATCCTCAGCCATCCCTCACTGTTTATCAAACCATTCTGCTTGGAGATGGTGGTGAAGGAGGGTATTAGAGCCCAGATGACATTTGAATGTTCTGGAAGACGTTGGTAGCTTTTTTCTTTCTCTTCCCTTTTCCTAATTTGGTGACTCTCCAATGTTTTTCCCTGCAATATTTCATACAGACAGGTTTGGCTTTATTACAGCCTCAGGCATCCATGCACGCAGGTGCTCCCAAGTAATGTTTGGAAGTACCAAGTATGTGCATTAAGGTTTTGCCTTAGGCACATTTGAGGAATATTTGAATTGGGCAAGAAACAGGTATTTTAGTGAACACAGTAATGTAAAATATCCAGAAACTATCAGCTATGAAAAGGTGCTGGAGCACTAGGGATGCAGTTTTTTCCAACCCAAGCCTACAAAAAAGGTACATACAATTTTTTCGGGGAAAAAAAAAAAGAAGGTTAAACAAACCTTTGCCAGTTTGAAATGTGTTTCAAGGAGATTGGTAAAGCAAAAAAAATTGAGCCAAAATGATAATTTTGGGAAAATTAACAAAACCCAGCTAGCTATGGAAAGTAGCCAGTGCCACTGTCTTGCAGGTTAACACAGGATTCATTTGTTAGCACCTCCTGCCCAGGCAAACATTGATAAATTGGAGGGAAAGGATAAATTGGAGATAGAGACAAAGAGAAAAATGATTAATAGGAAAAAAGGACTGACTTCTGAGAGAAGAGCAGAACTAATAAGGTAGAGTTTGGCTAAAGGAGAGCTCAGGAAAGGGGCATAAATCTACCTGTCTGTGAGCTGAATGCCAAAGGTAGGATTGGTTAAGTAGGATCATAGCAAAATTGGGTGATCTGAGAGGGAGAACGGGGAAAACAGTTCACTAGAAAATGCATGTCGAGAGTGGAAATGAAGATTCTCACCAATTCTGATTGACTCTGATCTGTATCAGACCCCTTGCTCCAAACCACTGCCTTTGAAACTTTTCATTTCATTGTTTTTAAATGCCATGTTATGACTGTATCACATTTCAAATGATGCTTTAAGATTTCATGTAGTTACACTTTATCGCTTACAAAACACTTTTGTGTTTTAGACTTATTTTATTTGACCTGAAAAATGTCAGGGAGGAGGGCTTTTTTATGGTGAGAAAAGCCAAATGTGTTTCATTTCCAATCAACCTTGAATAATTCCCCTCCCCTCAGTTTGGCAACATAACAAAACAAAACAAAAAAATCAATTATTCACAGAGCTCTACTCCTGGGGGCACAATTACGAATAATTGGAAGAAATTAAGCAAGAGAGAATGCAGGCTTCAGTAGTGGGACGAACTTTTCTCCTGGTGAGAAACATGGGCTTGATCCTGAGAGTCACTGAGTGCTGCTTGTGAGATCTCAGCCTCGTTACTGCATCCCTTGGGAGATGCCAGCAGTTCTGGAGCACTAATAATTATCCTGAGAGCACAGTTCAAAATCATACGGGTCACAACTGCTCCGAAACACTCTTTGGGCTGTCAAACATCAGGGTGGTGTTGTCTAAAAATTGAGATGTTGACCCAAAAGTATCTCTATGTCTCTATCTTGTACCACTCCTCAGGGCAGCAGCTGTTTAACACCACCTATGCAGGGCTCTAATTCCTTTTTTTGTAGAATTGTTGCTGTAACAAGTAAGGCAGAATTTTTGGAGTTCCCGACTGGGTGTTAAAGAATATTTATATTTGAGGAGCTTAAGGCTAGGAGAGGTGCAGCGGGCTGGGGGTCAGACTGTAGTTAAAGCACAGATCTATATATACAGCATGTATCTGTGATTGCACCATCCAGTTCCAACCACTGGGGACTGAAACTATTGCAACCCCTCCCTGGGGTTGGAACTGGGTGATCTTTGAGGAGTTTTCAACCCAAACTGTTCCATGATGCTGTGATACACTCTGACCTCCACACGTTGTGGTTACATGAGTTTTACTCCTGTAATGACCAGAGCAACCTGTGTTTGCATCAATCATTTTATATTTGTTTCCCAAAGATGTGATTTCCTCCTTTCTTTTTCTCTTTCTTTCTTATCTCTCTTTTTCTCTTTTTCTTTTCTTTCTTTTCTTTCTTTTTCTTCCTTTCTTTCTTTCTTTCTTTCTTTCTTTC
>WBMZ01001559.1:290147-300975 GCA_013400975.1 Atrichornis clamosus
CCTTCCTTCCTTCCTTCCTTCCTTCCTTCTTCCTTCCTTCCTTCCTTCTCTGTCTCTCTTTAATCTCTCTGTTCTCTTTCCTTCTACCCTTTATCCAAAATCCACCACTGTGTGTTTATAATAGAAGATAAGGGACTAACTTATAAAAATTTCCATGCCAGGTGTGTAATGGACCAATTAAACTTTCTAAGTTTTTGCAGAACCTCTGACTTTTGTAGTTCTTTTTCATACATAGGCATCTGCAAATCTTGGCTTCTCCCTTCCCCCTAGGGGTGGGACAGCACTGCAGGGTGTATTGATATTTTGTTGTATTTTTAGTCCAAAAGTTATGCAATATAAAGGCGAGAATTTTAGCAAAGGCTGCCACATTTATCAGTATATTTTCCAGGCAAAATAGTAATCTTAAAGAATGAAATCGAGTCTCTTTGACAAGGCCCATGTTCCACAAACAGTTTTGATTGGCATTAAGTATATTTACAGTATTTTCCGAGTGAATCTCATATGAGGTTTTGCATTATTTTATGTGGGAGTGACAGGTGCTGGGTTGCCAGCTTCTTCCCTGCCTTATGCAATGCTATCTCCGTATAGTCCTTCCATCTTTTGGAGTTTCAGTGAAAAGATTTATTAACATTCACAGCAATTTATTAAACATCTCCTCTGCCAGCTCTGTCAGAGTCTCATGCAAGTTGTCTGAACTGGCTGATCACAGAAAAGGGGGGTTTTGGTAGGTTTGGTTCTTTATTCCTTGATTTACGAAATCACTTATAAACAGTGCTGTCATCACTAAAAATATGTAATAACCCATTGTCATTTTCCAGGATAGAAGTGTTTAGGGAGCACTTTGGATATTCTGCAATGTTGTTCATAATGATTGTTCCTGTCTCCAGCAAATATTTCCACTACTGATAAGAATTCCCTTGCTCTTAATATATTTAATTTTCTGTAACTATGTTTACAATGGTTTGTCCATCATGTTATCAGCTTGTCTTGTCAGTTAATCTCATAATTTTTTGGTCATAGAAGTCACCTTCTATTTTAATTTCTTATAGTTTTAAGTTTTGCTCATTTTTGTTCTGGCTTGGGTTATTTCAATTTCTTTTTTTCTTTCTCTCACTGAGGTGAGTGTTCAGTTTATTCTTATTTGATCACGACTTGGTGGGTTTTTTGGACTTTGAATCTATATGCTAAGAGAAAATCTGATTTTTCCATTCCTATTTTTATTCTTGCCTTCGTTGGTTCATCATTTTCTTCAGCATTGGGAAATCACCCTGTTGAATGACTAAGTGAAAATATTGCTGCTTAGGTCTATTTATCCTGCATATATATTATCCTCTATTTATCCTGCATATAATCATGTTGTGACCACTGGTGCCTTAGAAACCATCATTTTCTAGTCCAAGGATTAATTCATTTTTAGTCACCACACCTAGATCCCCAAAAGGGTTATCTCACATTCTGTGTACTACATTTTCTTTGAAAATTCAGGCTATTCTGGTGGAAGCAGACTGGATGATATTAAATTAAGAGCAGAGGTGCAGACTCTAAGAAGGAAACTCACTACGCGGTAAAATCAGCATTTCATAGAGAAAATTAAAAATGTGGAAAAATGGGGAGTTTTGAAGGTCTCACAAAGGGTGCTTAGAATGGAGGCCAAGCAACCCAGCAGAAACACTGCAAAAAGAAATCAAATCATCTTCTCAACTGGCTCACACATCAGTTCAGGGAGGTTCAGGAAAATACTTTAGCAAGTGAGACGTGCTTAATAAAGATGGTCCCAAAACATCTGGAAAGCTGTTTCATTTGAGCAAGCTATCAGGAGGTGAATGTGTATTTATTTGGTCTGCCTCAAAGTATTTCCAAAGAGCAAACATTTAAGAGTCCATTTTAAGACAAAATCCATCTGTTTCTCCAACAGTTTTTAAAAACTGTTTACTTTCTCTAAAATTAACTTGTCTGACACATTGTCATGCTTGGTTGCCACAGCAACAGCAGCAACAGCTATGCCACGGGATATTAATTTTATCTGAATTTTACCACCTAACTTTTCACTTGTATGTATGTGTATGTATGTGCATGTAATTCAGAGCTCTGCACCAAGCTCCAAACCAGCTGAAAAACCCCATGCCTCAATAAAAACGCCCAAACCAATATTTCAGCCCTGAGATTTACTTTTTTTGATCTCGATGCAACCAGCAGATTTCTTAGTTCTCTATAAGCAAAACGTGTGAGTCTTTCCTGCTGAACCCCCAGTTTCGCTTGGCTTCACACCCCGGTCCTGACACCCCCGCAGCACATTCAGCAAGAGCACAGGGCTGAGGAGGTGGCAAAACGTTTGTGTGACTCCAAAGCTGTGTAAGCCACACAGACTGGAAATAAGGACATTTTTTTACCAGTGTTTTCCCGACACATTCACCTGCTTTCCCCCTTGGAAAATTTCAAAATGGGATGAGTTCTCCAGGGTCCAATTTGTAACGGGAGATCAGAGGCTTCATCATTGTAACATCACCGTGATAACAGTGCAGGGAAAGTGTGGATTTCAACAATCTGCCTTAAAAATATGTGCGAGACCTTTCCTTGTCCTCTCTTCCCCCTGTAATTTCACCATCTGCCATTCATGTCCACAGCAAGGCAAACACAGACTGATCTTCTCCTGGTCATTTTATAGAACTGGAGATTGCAACGCAAGCAAAGCAGGGAAAAAAACCTGCCATCATTTGTAAAGCCTTGTAAAGGTAAGCTTAAAATTTCATTTAAGATGACAGAGAAGTAAAGGGTATAATCAGCTTTGGTCTTTCAAAGCTGTCAGTCTGTTGGATGTCTCTAGAAAGCCTCAGCCTGCAAGAACTTGAGCTAAAAAGAAAAATCAATAAGAAATTATGCTGGCAGTATCAGAATCAATAATTATTTGAAGGGTCTCTTCCTTGCCCAGGAAAAGTGCAAACCAAAGGAAGAGAGGGACTTGGGCAACCTGCCTACCACAGAAAAAGTGAGGAGAAGTGGAAAAGCTCTAGATCCCACAAAACATCATCCATCACAACTTGGAGAGTCTGTCAGTAAAGTGCCAGGAGAAGGGGTTATGAATGAATACCTTGTGCATAATTTACAGAGTGATGTTAAGTAAATGCTTTTATGGCTCACATATTCTAATGGACATTCCTGCCTACATCATGGATATTTTTTGTGACCTGAATCAATTTTATCAAGGATCATAATGTTAAAGCAGGCTACCAAAATGAAAATATAAAGGTGTTGATTTGCTCCACTCACTCATCAAACCCCTACCTCTAATAAAATTAATAAGAAACCCCATCCACAGAAATGACTTCTCCTCCTTTCCAGTCCTTTGTGCTCTGTGAATTATGTCCAGAGGGAAGATTGGCATTAGGTATCCACTGGGACATCACCAAAATATGGAACGAGAGTAAACCGAACAAGCCGTGTCCTTACAGTGAACAGGCACGAGAGGGTGGTATAGGCATGTCCAGAAACCCTCCGGCTGTCATGGAAACCTCAGGCTCGGGAGCTGCCGCTCCGATGTGCATCCACTGATTTGTACCTGTTATTTAGAGGGCACCTGCGTCACAGGCACCGCTGGGTTGTTCATCAGCATTCCAGGCGGAGGATGAGACGCTGCGAGTCGGGATTCACGGGGCACATGCTAAGTAGCCTTCTTCAGTAAGGAAAGGATGGTGCACTGTCTGAGTGGGGACCGGGGAGAGCAGACCGAGCAGCAAGGGAATGAATAGAGAGGGAAATAATCACAGACAGGGTATTACAGAGGGGATGGATCACTTGTAGAAACTCACTGCCTTCCTTAAGCTGAGGGCTGCCCACTTCCAGTCAGTGGCTAGTTAGGAATAGTCTCCCTGGGATGCTCACCTATCACTGAAAGACAGATTGGGTGCTCTCTGTCACTGGAGCTGACAATACCCACGGACCTTGCCCCATGATATCCATGATTTCCCCTACTGAAACCGGATTAGAGCAAGACCAGGAGTTCAAATGTCTCAGGTCATCCAGGCAGCTGCTGTTACAGCTGGATCCCCCAAGTGCCTGTCCTCTGAAACCAGGGACAACAATGTCCCAGCTGTGCTGAGAGCCTTATTTTGAAGTGTTGTCCAGTTCCCCTTGAAATTAAATATTTTCCTTTGAAATCCCAGTTGTGGTCACAAGACTTTTCCTGTTATGCAAATGGTGGGTGCCTTGTGTCAGCGAGATAATTCTTGGATGTCCCAAAGGAGGCCATGTTGCCACTGGAGACAGAAACACGGTCGAGTCACCACAAATTGTGTTGACTTTCAATATAGCAGACAAGGGGAAGGTTTGGTGCTGGGATTAAAGCCTGTTTCCAGTGATGTTTTCCTAAAAAAACAAATTCTGCTGGACCCATGTGAGGAAAGGATGGACCTCAGCTGGCAGAAGGGAACACAATCCCACTGCTGATAGCAGAAGTCCCCTGTGTTGTGTAGCCTGGAATCAGCTCATCAACATTTCCTGCATTCCAGATCAGATGAACATTTAAAAATGCAGTTGTAATTTTCTACTTGAGATCGTTTTCCAGCTGGGTGCCTGTCTCAGTAGTTTCCTCTTCTTGACTTAAGCAGTAGAACTGCAAATCGATTTTATCAGGATTTAATTAAATTTGTGCTGTGACCTGCAATGCAGTGTAATTCACACAAGTGAAACCTCTGATTGCAGCGGGGCTGAGCATGGACAGGAGGGTTTGTTATTGGGACCTTTGCAATCGGCAGGGCCCAGCACGTCTTTCTAGTTTATCCAGTTAGTCCTGTGCAAATGAAATTACTTCTCTTGCTGCAGCCTGTTCACTTCAGCCTGAGCATATGAGGCAGGTTAAATAACATATTCAGAACCCAGATAATCTACACCAGCCTCAGAATTAAAGACTGGGATTCCCAAGGGAAGTTCTTCAGTGTCAGGACAAATGCCAACACTGCTCTCCATGGCAGCTTTTCCTTCTCTCGTGTAAAACTCAGGGAGAAATCAACAGAGTGTTGGCAAATCAACTGATGTGAATTCTCTGGAGCTGAGATTTTGATTTTGCAGTGCAAGCCATTGACTCCTGACTGTTTGCAACAGTAATTAGTTTAATTAACACCACTGTAGCATTAAGCAGATACTTTAAATATCAAAACAGGGATTTTTTTTTAATTGAGTGGTATATTATGGCCATTCAGACACAATAGGCATTCAGTACAATTCACCTCAATGTGAAAGCAGCACTCATTCTGACTTCACATTCTCAGCTCACTGAATTCATGTTCTTATGCTTTATTTTTCACTTACTTTTCAGAACTCAGCTCACTGCACAAACGTCTGTGCTTCTTTGGGAGGAAGCTTCATTTCCAGAGGGGAAAAGAAGTTTCTAATCACTGTGCTCACCCTGGAGTGCAGAGGATATTTCCAATCACCAAGCCACTGGAGTGGCAACTTGAAAAGCAAGGCTGGTGCCCTGAGGTGGATTCGATATTCCGTGGAAAGATAAGAAGAGGCCAAGAGCAGAACAGTTCTCTGTTCTCCTGAACAGTTCTCTGATCCCATAACTCTGCGTGGGACTCAGCTACCCCTGGCTGAGCACAGCTCACTGGAACTTTCGTCCAGGCGTGGAGTTATTACAAAATTTAGTGCCAAAGTCAACGCCAGGATTCACGAGGTCACTGGAGATGGGTGGGCAGCTACTGATAGGGAGATGGCTGTTTAACCCTAAAGCCCTTTCCATGGAGCACCTTTGGATATGTGACAGCTATAGAGGGAACCTATATTACATTACTGTCTAATGGAATTTTAATTCCTGGTATCAACCAACAAAATAAATATAAGAATGAGAAACTCTACAAATGAACATTAATACATTGCTTGATTCAGCTCAATTCTTTATTGATATTCATAAATACCTTAAAAAAATAGTCACACTTTGTCCCATGTAGATCATTGATTGTTTTCACTCTAATCCTTACAAAGCATTTGGAATTTCCACCGCATTCAAAGGGGAAAATATGATGTTAGAAAGCTGAAAGATATTTTCCAGCAGAGCTTTTACTCTTAGTCCCTGCTAACCAAAGAGAATCTGATTTGGAAGGATGTCTATAAATTGGGAACTGGGAAGGAGCTTTATATGGTACCTAAACCCAACATTTTCAAATTGTAATGCTGTATTATCTGCTTCAAAATGGATTTCACTGACCAATTTCAGGCATTTCACTTTGAGAGCATTAGCTGAAATGTAGAAAGTCCAGGCCCAAGCATGGTTAATGAAGAAGAAAAAGTTCCGCTGAATAATTCACGAATATTTTATGTACTGAATAAAGAAAAACAATTTATACAGCTCAAAGTAAAAAAAATGTTTAAAAAGTATTGCCTGAGAAGTCAATAAAAAACCCCAGAGTTTATCCACAACCATTTAGTTTAATAGAATTTTTAATCAAAAGAAACCATCATATCATTCTGTACATAAAGGCATTGAAAATTAAAATTATGCTGGGACATAAAATCTTATCTTGATTTTGGGACATTTGAAATGTATTTTCAGCTTGTCCCTAAACATTGGCTAATATTTAATGCCTTTGATCTTCAGCATCTCTAGCTATGAAGTCAAAGTAGTATTGTTTCTGGCTTAACCATTTGAAATTTTATTTATCAATATGTTTAAAGGATTTCGGGATCTGCACACAGGAAAGCAAACTTTTATCACTATCCCCGTGGAAACCACATCCTGCATACTCCTACCTGCTTATATGAAGTACAGCTGTAGTTTTCTTGGAAAAAAATAGTAATTTCTAATGTGTTGTCTTGGTGTAAATGGCTTTGCATGAGCAGCAGAGCACGGACTGCTGCCATTGCTTGGTTTGGATGGGCTGGGAACACGTAAAGAGTCATCCAGGGCTTACGATCATGGAATCATGGAACCACAGAACGGCTTGGGTTTGAAGGGGATCTTGAAGAACAGCTCGTTCCACTCCCTGCCATGGGCAGGGACACCTCCCGCCATCCCAGGCTGCTCCAAGCCCCGTCCAACCTGGCCTTGGACACTTCCAGGGATCCAGGGGCAGCCACAGCTTCTCTGGGCAACCTGTGCCAGGGCCTCCCCACCCTCACAGGGAAGGATTCCTTCCCATCTAACCCTGCTCTCTTCCCCAGAGCAGAAGACAAAATGTGTGTAGCTCCTGAAAGACAGCTCCATATTAATCCATACCCCACTGGTATCCAATGGTGCTTTGCAGAAATGATTGCTGTATTCCATGTATTTCCTGCCAATGGACATTTCCCGCTTGTTGAGAATTACTGGTCTTACCTGTGTGGGCTTAAGAAAGGCACTCAGGCATTTTGCCAACTTTTTGTGACAACTTTGGATCCAAAATCTGCTGAGACTCTGCATCTGTTACCTGTGAGACTGACTTAATATCATTCAGCCCCTCAGTTATCAAGGTTATTTCACATCCAGGGAGTTCCTGCTTTCCATATTGTGCACACTTTGGGCTTGAACATTTTTTTTACTTCAGAGGTGTGCTTGTGTTAAATCTGCTCTTCATTTCCCTGCCGACTTTGGGTGATGGAACTCATTTTTCATTATTTCTTATTTTTTCATTAAAACAAGAACTGAGCATCATTGGCCATAACAGTTTTAAATGTATTAATACTCTTGATATATTAATACTCTTGATGTATTAGTACTCTTGATGTATTAATCTGCTGGGAAAGTGCTTTAGACAGAGGACAGAATGAATGTCAACAAAGCAAACTCTTGTCTTGTTCCTACATGATTTACGTAGTGTTTTTAATGATGATGCCTTGTATTTGATACTTGTCAGGCTGCATCTGGAGTGCTGTGCCCAGTTTGGGGGTCTCCAGTGCAAGGAGGAGTGGTGAACATGGTGGAGAATAGAAAAATACAAGGAGAGGTGGAAAGAATATGGAATATTTAGATTTAAATAGAGGAACAGGGAACAGATCATTCAACACACAGAGGTCTCGCTCAATCCAACTTATTCTGCAATTCTGTGATTTCATTCATCACAGAGAAAAAAAAAAGGCAAAAGTTTAACATCATCAAATAAAATCACAAAATCTTAGAATTGTTCAGGTTGGAAAAGATCTGCAAGATCAAGTCAAACTGTTGACTCTGCACTGCATGGACACGACTTGACCATGGCCTCAAGTGCCTCATCCACACAGCTTTTATATCCTTCCAGGGATGGGGACTCCAACACTGCCTTGGGAAGCGTGTTCCGGTGCTTGACAACCCTTTCCATGAAGAAATTTTCCCCCATATCCAATCTAAACCTCCCTGATGCAAGTTGAGACAGTTTCGTCTTGTCCTGTTTCTTGTTCCCTGGGAGCAGAGCCTGGCCCACCCCTGGCTGCCCCCTCCTGTCAGGGAGCTGTGCAGAGCCACAAGGTCCCCCCTGAGCCTCCTTTGCTCCAGGCTGAGCCCCTTTCCCAGCTCCCTCAGCTGCTCCTGGTGCTCCAGACCCTTCCCCTGCTCCGTTCCCTTCTCTGGAAAAGCTCCAGCCCCTCAATCTCTGTCTTGTCATGAGGGGCCCAAAACCACCCCAAAGATTTGAGGTGTGGCCTCACCAGTGCCCAGCCTGGACACTGCCCTGGTCAGTAGGTGAGAACAGCTGCAGGTTTTTGTACAACTCCAGCTTTATCTGGGATAATAAAACCACCTTCTGGAAGTCCCAATTCCAACAACTTCAGTTTTCAAGCACACCAATCTCTGTATTGACATTCCTCTGGGGTCTTCCTGCACCTCACCTCGGTTTGCTGACCGACCATCAGCTGAATTTGGGGAAGTAGTCAAAGCACAATGAAGTAAAAGTAATGTATGTTTGGCATTATTGTAACTATGATATTCTTATAATATTCGAGCTGGCTCTGCCCAATAGAACAGTCCAACCTCTGGTTTCCAGAGCACATTCAAGCACCACCACATTTTCTCCATGTCTGGAAATTTCTAGCCCAAACAGCCTCATCTCCAGGTTTAAAACCCATCTGTTCCTCGCTTCCAGCCCCTACACACCTACACAAATATCCTCTGAGGGACTGCTTTCCTGTCCTGCTCTGTTCTTCAAAAGCTGCCTAAGACCTGTTTCCTGCTGGAAGTGAGAAGGAAGTCACTGCAGACACATCATTTCCACTTACCAAATTACTGCACAGATTAGGGAAAGGGAGATCAGGAAATAAAAGCAATACCTGTCCCATCAAAAGACTGCTCATCCCTCTTTGGAAAGGGTGTGCCAGATCAACCTCCCTGGCTGGAGGATTATAGGTGGGTGAGTGAGACAAGAAGTGGAAAGGTAAGAATAGGGAATATCTCTGCCAGGATAAAACCTGTTCCTGTTTCTTAACTTGAGAATGGTGGATTCAGAAATACCTGAAGTAATTTCCTATAAATTAAGTAAGTTTATTACACTGCAGTCAGTGTGAAAACTCTCCAGGAGTCATCAGGTGAGTGAGCTGAGGTAAACTGTCTGAGGCAAGGCTGTGCTCTCAGCATCCTCATATGCCTGTCCTGGTTATTGCACAGCATGGGTACACCCAGATGTACTCCTTGATAATGGCTTTAATTCAATCCAAAGATCCCAAATCCAACACTGCCACCCAGTTTCAAGGCAGTTTTTCCCTCCACATATGTTGTTTTTATCATTAGGTAAGCAAAAGAAAGAACTTTTTTTTGAAAACACAACTTCTGAACAAGGCGTGTGAAATAAGTGGACTGGCACTGGGAATTCAGATCAATAAGGAGCTCTGTAGAGTACAGTGGCTAGGGAAAAGGAATTTGTCTCTGTTCTGCTGTAGATCAAGGGAGTAAGGTATTGATTTTTGCTCCCAGCACGGTATTGACCTAAGAGGGAATTACATGAGGTGACAGAGTGCAGTGGCTCAGACCTCTCTTTGTAGGGCATGCAATTTCCAGTAGGTTGTGGAATATGAATGGGAAAGTGGGCAACGACAATTAAAAAAAAAAAAGAAATCAGCAATGGAAATGTATCTGGTAACAAATGCCACTTCTGCAGCATGTCACTCATCCATCTGAGCAACATCCCCCTCCAGAACTAATCCTGCAATTACACGAATGTTTGCTTAACTAAACACAAAATGCCTCTCGAGTGGAGCAGAGGATTCCTGGGCTTAGACTTTGAGCAAAGAGAAAGTGAAGCAACTTGGCCAAGCGCAATAATCTTTTTGATGGATACATTCAGCAAACAATCGGCTTCTGCCTGGTGTTTGCTGTCAGCCTCAGGGGCCGCAGCTCGGCGGGGCTGAGGCTTCGGGCTGCATCATTAAGATAAAATAAACTCAGCTGTGGCTTCTTACATCCGCCATCTTCCTTAATGTTGAAATACTAAGGGGAGCAGATAAACTGCTAAGAAGAGGCTGCCTCTTTGAAGTCTTTGTAGTGCCAGGAGGCCCCAAAAGACTGCAGGAAAAAAAGAGCTGTAAGTGGGAGAAAAGAAAGAGGTAATTCAACTCAGGAGACAGATCACAGGGAAGGAGCTAACACATGATGGCAGAAATAAACCACTTTTTTTTTCATGGCAATAGCTGTTGTATCTTTAACATTTTCCATAAAGATAGGGTGTTCATTTATCACAAAGAAATAATCTTTCTCATTATTTTTTCCTTTTTACTGCAAAAGCAAGTTTTGGCACAAATTTGAAACACTGCTCTCATTCCTCCCCAAGGTTTGTGGTGTTCATTTTCCACTGAAAAACATGGAAAAAATCTACCTGAAAATGGATAGATTTGCATTTCTAAGATGCCACCAGTAAAACAGCTGTGAATACCTGTAGTGGTTTGAGCCTGGCTG
>WBMZ01001561.1:0-73847 GCA_013400975.1 Atrichornis clamosus
TGCAGGCAGAGAGGAGAGAAAAGATTATGCTGAACAGCTCTGTGTGAAAAGCCCACCTTAACCCATGAGAGAATATTCTCAGTAGAATGCCTTGATTTCAGAGACACTGGCAGAAATATACACTGAATACACAGAAATATACACTGCGTGGATGCTCGTGTGACTAGATGCTATCTGGTTGGCCAGTGTGCTCTGAGAGTCCTGCATTCCTAGGCATAGATAATTTTTCCTTCAAATGGATCAGAAGCTGATTTCTTTTATTAAATAATCTCTAGTCAAGCCAATTTTCCTTATCAGAATCATGCCCTGAGTTAGTACTAAGAATCTGAGTGTCTGTGGCCCAGCACATATTTTTCTCCAGTGGGCAAGTCTGTTTTTCATGAGTCTGCTTTTCATAGTGGAGACGTGAACTTCTGCATTATGAGTAGTGCTCCAAAAGGAAACATGACCATGAAAAGCTCAGCATAGGCACAACTCTATATGGGTCTAGGATGCAAATAACTAGAGATTGATACTTGCTACACGATTTACCTCCAGTTCCCATGTCCCTGTCTGCTGCATTGTTTACTGAAATAAACAATGTTTAAGTGTTGGTGAACCATTCAGCTTGCAAATACCAGATCCATAAAAAGCAGTGATGAGCTCTGTCAAATCCCTCTGCCTTGAGGGTCAATAAGCAGAAATTTAGAAACACTACAAGTAAAAATTACATGTAGCAAATAGGCGAGGCCTAATGACATTTTTAGTTAACAAAACTGCTTTTATTAATTTTCCATTTAAACCAATATAATACTGACCTGAATGGCTGCTTTCTAGTAATTGTGTCTGCATGGATGCAGCAGTGCCAAAAATCTCACTTTGTCTTTCAAGCATTTTAGAGTGGGAATCCTTTTAAAACTGGTATGAGGACCTTCTGTATTTCTGTTTAAAAACCCACTTTTTGTGCATTTGCTTCAGAAAAGAAAGAGCAAGTGAGATGACTCATAATCATCGAAGAGGGATTTCCTGCTGCCACAGTTCCATTTTATTGACCTTAATTTGCAGCTTGGAAACCAAATCACTCCATTTTGGGCTGATAGCTCTCCAAAGCAGATCTGTTACTTAGAGATTAACTCTTTGAGCCACAAGAACTCCATGAAATCACTGCCACGTGTACTTTGCTGTTGCACAAAGCCTATATGGCACAGTTACTGTTGCATGTTTACTGTCCTGTCTAAAAATGCAATGTCCATTGCAATTTGGAAGAGGAAAACCTAATCAGATTCACAAAGGAATGCAGGATTATTTTTTTTTTTAATATTTAATCAAAAGAATAAGCATTTTGTTTCCAAACTACTGTTTTTCATGATTGAAAAGGCAGTTAAAGAAACACATCATTGGACATTATTTGACCTAAGCAATAGCAGAGGGGCTTTTTTATTTGACATATTTTCCTCTCTGCATCATAACTGCAAAACACCAGGCAAGCATTGGCCCAGCAGATTATTACAAAAGCATTAAGCTGGTCTTTATTCCATAAACTTCCCTCTCTGAAGAGTAGCTCGGGAATGGCTGCCAGACTGGAAGAGAAATACTTCATCTAACTGAGTTTAATTTACATTAGGAGTGTGAGTAAATTGAATCAGAATGGGGATGGGGGGCTTTTGTCTGGCTGTAAGATGCTGGAAGGTGACATTCACCCCTGCCTAAATTCAAATTAACTACCCAGCGCCTGCATTGTGCCCATGGAGAAATCCCCTTGTAGAAGAGCAGGGTCTTTTAACCTCTCTCTGCCTCTTGCTGTGCAGGGATGACTGCTGAGCATATTGAGGCCATTTAGTACTTCTGCTTGCAGGGAAGGAATGCGGATACACATGCTTTTGTAAGCACACAATTTCCCTGCCAGTTCTTTTCTCTGCTCTAGTGCTCATAAAAATGCTCAGCTCTTTGCCCTGCTCCTCTTACCAAGGCTTTTCTGTTCTCTGAGCAGCTCTTCTGAGCAAAGCCTGACACTCTCTCGAGGTGAAGTGTGTTCTTCCTCACTCCCTGCGTTCCAGAGTGTGGGGATAGGAAACATCTGCCCCTATTTTAGCAGGAGAATAACGTGTTTTGAGTGCTCTGAGGCTTTTGAGATCTGTGCTCATGTCTCACACGCTGCTTCACCCAGCTGGTGGAGATTCCTGTACTGCAGCATGGATAACAAAGGATGACAAAAGAGTGGGTGGGTTCATGGTTGAAGCTCTCAGTGCTGGTGTGGACACAGCTCAGCTTATAGTAAAAGCTTCTGAGCTGAACTGGTGGTGTAAAAACTGATGTGCGTTTTTTGCATCTTAGATCAGGATCTGAGGGCTTAGCCTGTATTGAGGGGTGAGGTCATGGGGGCAGGAAATATGGATGGAATCAAATAAAAGAAGGAAATGTTCTTATTGCCAGCACATCTGAAGGATATATATTATACTCTGCTACTTCATGAACATGAATCTAAACAGGATTTTTCTGCTGTGTGCTTGAGGAAATTCAGGGCACCTCTTTGCCATCGACCTTTGACTCTTCAAGTTCTTTTCTGTCTGTTTGGACAAGGTATTAAAACTGAGGACAAGGATATAATACTGCAGCATTTGCTGGGATTGGGATGAGTTTTTATTTCTCATACTGGCTGCTTGAGGAGGAATCCTTTTTCAGCTTCCTCCTTTTAACTGAGCTTAGTAAGGGTGAGACATTCAGTAGCTAACTAGGAAAAGAACAAGGCCCATCTATTGCTTCTGTTAACTCACATCTGGAGTAACTACTCTGCCCTGGGGCCCTGGCTTCAGGGCAGTTCCACAAGGCATGATTTTGATGAACAAGCAGGATTCAAACCCATGCACAAGTCATAAGTCACTGCATATTGGCTGAGTCTCCTTAAGAGACGTTGCCATCTCTTGTGGTTTTAAAGGCTCTAGGAATAATGGCTTTTTCGTGCATCTGAAGGCAATGAGTTTTTCTCCTGTATTTGCTGTGGGTTAAGACTGACATGCAGGAAGTCACATTAACCTGAGCTGGGTTGCTAAGACCCAGCGATTATTAACGCACCTAAACCCTAAGATATTTTTTCTCTGTTGGCAGTGGGCAGGAGCCCTTACTGTAACTTATACCCAACACCGTGCTCTGGTCCAGGGTGGTAAAACAGGAGCCAGATTTGTGCTCAGCACTACCCAGGTAGACACCCCCTCCTCCTCACACTGTTTGCAAACAGGGACACAAGGAGTCTCCTGTTGGAGATGTGACTCTGCTCTCCCAAAGGACAGGCCTGCAGGTTTCTGTGTCTCAGAGCTTTATTCTATCCTCCCACTGCTGTGAGGATGCAAAACTCCAGCTTAGCCCTGTTCTAAAAATGATGGCAGGACCCAGATCTGTGCCCAGTGTGACTGTGGGGGCAAGGAGAAGAGGGACTGACATCATTGCCAACTTTGCTGTCACAGTAGCTTCCACCTACTGGAATAGTCCAAGAAGAGAGTAGAGAAGCTGGAAATACAACTTTGGAGGCTTTTTGCCCTTGGGGATGGAGTCTGTCCTTGGACATGGCTAGGCTGTACCCTTTCCTGATTCAGAGGTAAAAAAATAGATGCTCTCTCCTACGCGCTTGCATTAATTTTTGGCAACACCAGGCCCTGCCCACAGCACAGCACATTCTCCTGCTTGACGTGAGGAATGTGGTGCTTACCAGGGCTGGCTTGCCATGGTGGGTGTTGACAGATAAGTGGTGGTGAAACTCACACTTGGCTGATTTCTCTGCTCATCTCTTGGAAATTCTCCCCCTCTCCCCACTGAGTGTCCTCTCCTCCACAGGGAAAATGCACCAGCAACTGCAGGGAGGACTTTGGCAGCTTTAGCTCACCCCCTCACCAGCAGTGAGCACAAGTTCTCCTCCTTGGAGAACCTCAGGAGGTTTTTTTATTGTTGCTTTTTATGAAAAGGTCACAGAGAAAGGAATTGTTGATATTGAATCTTGTGAGAGTTGCTTTCTGACACACAAGAAGTTAATATGGCAACAGGAATATTTGCATGAACATTTGTGCTGGGATGGGAGAATTCCTGTCATATGGCTCTTGACCCTTCTCAGGAACACGGAGCCAGTGCTCACGTGACACAGGTCCCCTGTGCCAGACACAGTGACAGCGAGGGCGTGGCAGTGGTGGCTGATCATCACAGCTGCCAGAGATCCTAAGATGCTTCCAGGAGGATTTCTCTGACAGGAATAAGAGGAGCAGACCTGCATGAGCAGTAGAACAACATTCCCACGGGCCTTTGACACAGGTTATGGCTGTTAGTGAGAGCATTCCGTAGTTGTCCTATCCTAGCTTTGCTGGAGAAGTTGGGAGGGCTGAAGGCCATGCCAAGCCCACAGCTGAGTTGGAAATGCCTGGTGTGGAGATGATTGTGGGAAGGGAGTCTCCCAGCTGAGCTGAGACAAAGGCAGCCTAGGAGAAGCCCCTGAGGCGAGATGTCAGCCTGCTGATAGCCCTGAACTGGAGATGTCTTCGTGCACAGGGCACCAGTTGCAAGAACTGTGTTGGCTACCTGTCAGAGGGAATGTCTAGGGAAGGGTGGGAGCTGCTGGAATGAAGAAATCCCAAACACTCAAGCACTGTGTTATTTTTTGGTGCTGAGAGAATGGTGTGGTGGGGAGGGTGAGCAGGCTCTCCCTGAGGATGTCAGGATTTATTCTGCACTGTCTGATGGAAATTGCTCTCTGTTAGACACCTGAGAGAGGGTGCCTGGTGGGGCTGCAAAGGAAAATACGGCTGGAGATCCTGTGGTGTGACCCAGATGTGGGAATTGCACTGCACAGCTTTGCAACCAGAGGCTTCACAGGTGAACTGCAGGGGAGTCAGAGACCAGGAGCTCTCACTTGGACACAAGGAGCAGAGCTCCCCAAATGTGTCTGAGGTGTAGAGATTCCTCCCCTTACTGACTCATCTGAGACCAGGGTGCTTAAAATAAATCAGAAATCAAGCTTACTCATAAAGCAGGTTTCCAAAAATCCACATTTAGATGCCCAAATAAGGATTAGCTCTTAAGGATGCCTCTGAGTTAGCAACCAGCTTTTCTACAAACCAAGCCACTTGTTTAAGTGGTTAAGAGTGACTTTAACAACAAATCTTCAGGAACCACATCTGAAAATCTTTGCCAGAAAGAACGGGTTACGAATCCTGCCTCACACACACAAATGGCCTTTTGAAAGCAGAAGGCAGCTTCACTTCTCCATTACTCTGTGGAGCCAACATGCTGTTTGACGTGCTGGAAGCCAGCTGGATAAATGGGAAATATTGCAGAGCGTTCTTAGAGAGTATGAGCCTGAATTAGCAAAACCAGAATAGTCCTCTTGCCTGTGCTGGCTACGGATAAGCAAAGATTGCTGTGCCTGTGGTGCTTCCCTAAGTAGCTGCACCCAGGCACCCACGCAGGAAAAGGGAGACAACGCTTTCAGAAATGATGAGTTCACATTAATGACTGAAAAATACAGGAGCAGCTGTTCTAGAGCAATAACATGAGGAAGGAAGAAGCAGTTTGAATGTATTTAGAGACAGAAAAAACTGAATGAGCAGATCAATCTGTTCCATTGCCATAAAATTCATTTTCTACTTCCACCGAACTGATGATGTCAGGGGATTGTTTCAAACAAATAAGTAGCATAATTGAAAAATATTGAATATAGATACAGAGAATGTAGATTTGTGCAGAAAATATAAGGAGTTGTTCTGCAGTAATTCTCCACACCTCCCTGCTTTCAGCAGAACAAGCTTAAAATTCAAGCCCCACAGAACATTTTCTCCTGAGGAATGAGTCCTCCTCGCTGAACCCGAAGGGTTTTAAATGCACGTAAGTAAATACACACAAGACAAATTGCTGCAAAAGATCCTGTCCTTTGCCTCCTCAGGGAGAATTACCCCTCTAGCTACAGCAGTGTTCAGCAGAGCACTTCTCCATGCACATACCTGCTCCAAAGCATAATCCCAGCGGCGCTGGTCTCCTCCTTGCCCTGCTGGTGATCCCGAGTGAAGCCACGCCTGGGAAGGTGCCGGTCATGCTGGGAACCACGGGGTGCCTCTGCGCGGATGTTTGCGGGGCCGCTCGAGGGGCAGGGACGGGCTCTTGTACCCCTGTCCTTCCCCGGCGGAGCAGATGACGCTCGGCAGGGGTGGCCGCTGCCCAGCCCCGCTCTGTGTCATGCGGGATGCGGGTGATGCGGCCGCCCCCCGGCAGGTGCCGGGCGCTGCTCCCGCCCCGTCGGGGCCATCAGCACCAGGGACAGCGCCGGGCGCGGCTCCGCGGCGGCCGCGGCACCGGGGGACCCGGGGGGACACCGGGGAGGCACCGGGAGGGCCCCGGGGCTGGGCCGCCCCCGGCCCGCGGCGGGGCCCGGCTGCCGGCGCTGACGTCCCGGTTGCCATGGCGAGCGCAGCGGCTGCAGAGGATGCTTTTCCCCCACCGTGGTCGCCATGGGACCCCGCCAATTGAAAGGAACGCAGCGAATGAATAAGAGCAGGGAGGTGGGGAGAATATTTAAGTAGCTTCCTCTGGGAATTTGTGCGCTTTTTGCCTTTTTTTATTTATTTTTTTTTAATTCCCATATGGATACTGAAACTCAGGGCAGCCTGGTGTGTGTGTGTGTGTGTGTGTTTGTGTCTTATTTAAAACTGGGCACCTTTTTTATTTTATGGAATGACACCATTTTCTTGTGTTCGCTGCCACATACCCTTTATTAAGCAAGTCGGGATAATAACAACCCTCTCCAAATCTCAATCTGGTGTCTCTCACAACCATTTTCCCCACAGAAGTACAACAGCTCCACAAATTATGTTACACTGTAATTTTAAGGAAGAAAGGCATCATTTTAGTCCTGAGAAACTTTCTGCCTGTGAGGTAATGAAGAAATTTGTTTGGAAGTACGGATTTCTGTTATTTCAGGATTTCTGACTCAAAATGCAGGGGTAAATGAAACCAACAAAGACTGGATATTTTCCTTTGTTTTCCCTCAATTTTCAGTGGAGAACTCCAAGTATATTTTTACAATTTTTTTACTAGATGTCTTTAGTGGAGAAAAAGTACGGTTATTTATTGAAAAATACTTTCAAGGAAGAATGGTGAAATAAACTGTGTTTTTTTCCACAGTAATTACCATTGGGAGGGGGGTTATTTTTTTGGGTTTTTGGGTTTTTTACTGTTTTTCTCCCTGTGATTGTCTGTGTTAGAGAAAGCAAATCTGAATTTTCAGCTTCTTTCTGACTTGGTTTTCCTGACAGTGCCAGAGGGCGAAGGAAGGTTAACACCTGTGTTGAGGAATTGCTGCACAGGGAGATGGAAACTGCTGGACTGACTCACACCTCAGTTCCTCTGGTTTAGGGATGGAGTCTTTGGCAGTGGTAACTGCACCATGTTTTGGAAGAAGGCATAAAAACCTAATGGTTGTTTTGGGGTTCACTTTCTCCTTCTCGCCCTACAGACATAAGGATGAGGGCCTGAAATAGTTTGTGATATTAGTTTTTCATGAGCTTAGCTCACATTATCTACTCCAGTGGCTGTTGGATTGGTCAAGCCTTTCTAGAATCTGAGTACATCATTTTAGTATTGATGAACTGGGAGAGGAGAGAGGATGGACACCTCATCCAGCATATCCAGAGAGCCTGAGACATCTTCCTTATTATTTGGAGTCTTGCTTCTCTGACAAGAGCTGAGCATTTTCTCAAGTCTGTCCGAAACAACCCACGTTATTCCATATCTGATGTCAATTGTTGCCAGAGCCACAGCTGCTGTTGATTATTTTGGAACAGCTTTTGCAGGGCAAAGTAATTTTCTCTCAGCATCGATCTGATTTTATTGCGCGTTTGTTTGAACAAAGCTGGAAGTAAATCTCAGATTTTTTTTTTTTTGGACACCTGTCACATTCCTGGTATTAAAGAAGCACTCAGAAAATAGTGAGAAATTCCCCCCAGCTGAGCTAAAAGTATAGCTTTGCTTAGCTGTGCTCAGACCCTGTAAGGTCTGACCTTGCCTCTGCAGGGCCTGAGCACAGACATGTGAAAAGAAGCTGAAGTTCTGGGGTGACAAGCTCCAGGGACACCTTTTATGTGCTTAGTGTGGAAAATAGTAACTTGCCTGGAGGAAACATGACTCACTCTCATTGGTGTTTGGAAAAGTAGGGGAATGTCTAGGTTTCTGTTTAATCAAAGTTTATTATGAACTCATTTATTTTGCCTCCTCCCCAGCATTGCCTGCAAAGCAGCAGTGACTGGCCCTGGGAGGGAATATTGTGTGTTGTGCATTGTGATGGATGACATTCCATGGGACCTCCATGCACAGAGTGCGGCTGGGATGAGTCAGATGTCTGTGGCTGAGGCTGCCACAGCTCCCACGCTCCTAAGTTAATGCGTATATTTGAAACAGGGAGGACTGGTGTCCAACCATCCTCTCAGAAGCAGCAGTGAGGTCTGTGCCAGCTTTAAACAGGAATTATTCCCCGGAGAAATTGATCCTTTGCCTCTTAATTAGAGACCATTTCCAATCATTCAGTGATGTCAAAGTCAGGTCAAGAGGATCAGGACAGAAAGGATTGCTGGCAATGCCAGCCAGGGGATCCTAAACAGGGAGGGAGCTCTAGCATCAGAGGGTGATGCTGTGGCAAGCACAGCAAGCGTGGATAACCCAGTGCTAAGGAAAACACCCACAATTTATTATTTCAGTCTGTACACACTCTTAGCTGAACGTGACTGAACTGGAGATCCTTTTTGGTTGTTGTGGCAGTCCCCTGCTTAGCAGAACAAAAGCTTTTTTATTTTCCTGATAAGGCAGAGATCTCAGGATGGATCAGACTTGGGCAGTGTAGTTTGGGGGCCCTGTGTAGACCAGAGATGGTGATGTGGGCTTGCCCTGAACCAAACCAAAGCAAAACAACCCCCACCAACCCTCAAATATATGAATTACTCTGATCTGCCTACCCACAGATAAGAAGACTGGATCCCTGCAGGCTTCCTTAGGAGAACTGCCCCATTATCAGTTTAACATGCTTATCAACAGGCAGGATTAGTTCCCCACAGTGTTAACCAAAGCATCACCTGATGGGCTGCAGAGATGTGAACTGGCTCTACATCAACACTGCAAAATGTACTACTCTTCCCAACAGCAGATGTGATTTTCCAGGGCCATGGAGGGTGGGAGGAGCTGGTGTTTAGCCGCTGTGTTAGGTGCCCTGGCTGCACAGCCCTTGGTCAGGTCAGGGCCCTGTCCAGCCCTGAGTGTGTAGTGCAGCTGGGCAGGTGTTAAAACCCCCAGGTATTTGAACACAAAATCTACTGCAGAGCTGTGTCTTGTAACACTCAGAGCTGCTGCAGCCATACAAGCATCCTGCCATAGTCCTCAGCCTCTTTCACCCGGCTAAGATTTTTACATAACATTTTGCCCAGTGAGCCAAACATGAAATAGGCACTCAAGAGACCAAGCCCTACTTGCAGTAAAGGTCATTGGTCTCTTTGGTGCTGAAGTATCTCCTGAAAATGGAATGATAAGCTTGTCGTGTTGAAGAAATAATGATAAAATCGATTTCCAAACCTGCGACAAATTCTGATGAGCTCTGCCTTACTCTTGGGGAAACAGAAGCAAAAGGAAGTGAAATGGTAGAGCTGTGAATTGAGCCCTGACCAACCAGGTCAATGTAGAGAACATTCTTACTTGGCCTAGGGAAATAAAGACATTTTGAAATGTTACTCTCTTGAATAATCACAAAGATTCTTCATGTAAAAATCCCCATGAACATTTTTACATGTTCACATTTAATGCAGTGCCTATTTTCAGATGTTTTTCAGAAAATCCTTGCCTTGTCTCATCTTTGGTTAAGGAGGGTAAGGGGTCCCAATAACCTCCTCACCTTATGTGCATTTTCATGCTACCTTTTTAAACATACAGGCACTTGTCTGTGCTATGAGGGAGTTTATTTAGCAAATGTGGCATTGGGCTTAGGTGTTCTGTGTGTTCCAAATGTCCTTGTTCACACCCTTCTGGTCAAGCCTGGCTGCTGATGATGGCTGGAAAATTAGGTTCAGCTGTTCCCTCCAAACGATGCAATCAAGTGGCTTTACAAGGAAAATACACCCAAGAAGTGCTACAGGTGTGTTTGCTTTGAGCCTGATGGAGAACCATGAAAATCAATAAAAAGGCTCCCACTGACCTCAGGAGGAAAATCATTTCCTTCTCTTGCATTGCCTGGCTTGGGTTACACAAGGGAAGCAAGGTCAGGCTTTATCTTAAAGTTACTGATATAAATAACTTATTGCAGGGTTAATAATTGATGAATCAATTCCTCCAAAGCCCCAGAGGTCAAAGGGGTGCTTAGGACAACTGATAAACACCCCTGACATGTTCTGACAGCATCCCTGATAGTGCTGCTGATGGGCATCTCGTGCTTATCCCTCAGCCTTTTAGGAGCTACTTATAAAATACCCTATCACTGTAAATCTCCACTAGCAAAACAAGTGACTTCCGTGTCAGAAAGCTGTGCACAAAATTTAGAAACTCAAGTGATTTTTGACATCTGCAGAACACTTGGTTGGTGGATTGAACATTGCCTCAGTTGTGAAATGTATTTCTGGGGGAACATGAGCTAGGAAGTCTTGTGGCTGGAGCGTAATGTGTCATTAGAAGGTCAGCTTAATTTCTGGTTTAACTTTACCCTTGTAAAAAAAAAAAGGTGGGGGGAAGAAACAACTTATTTATTTCAAATAAAAATACAACAAATGATTGGCAAGCTCTGAGAATGGACACAGGTTTTGCCACATATTGGCTGTTTTTTCCCCTCACCTCTGAGTTTGCTTTTAAAACAGACTATGAGGCTATTTTATGTGTCTATTATAAAAATAGCCATCCTCTGTCACTCCCTAGGCACACCAGATTTTCTTACTCGAAGAGATATGGAAATTTCCTTCCCCCCACTGTGCAAAGAACTGAAGTTATTAGTGCAGCACTCCAGCCCTTGGTGTGAACCCTCTCTGGCTGGGAACAGCCTCAACGGAGTCACCCCTTGGAAGCGTCAGCAGTGGCTCTGCTGGACTCAGGCCCTTTGCCCTCCCAATCCCAGTGCCAAAGGGAGAATGGGATGATGCAGGAAGGTGGGCTGACCCTGGGGACATCAGCTCTGCCCCTGCATCAAGCCTGGGGGGACAGAGAGGCTGTAGGAGGTGGTGATCCCAGGCTGGCCTCGTGGAGCACCTGAATTTGGTGAGGAGACACCTGTATCAGGATGTAAATTCCTCTCTGAGCACCAGCTGAGCAGCCAGGTCATTAATCCTTTTGGGACAGGTTCAGGTTTTACTCCTCTAGTTGGGGGAGTTCACAGACACGTGTGGCTCTTAGGAACAGCTCCAGCAGTGCTCTGGCTTGCTTTGGGAAAGGACAGAGAAGGGTGCACATTGCAAGGCCTTCCACCTCTCCCTTATCTTCCCAACAGGTTTTCAGTTATAGCAGAGAACATTCTTGTAGGAATAAAACCGTACGAGAGAGAAATGTATTCCAAAGAGACACAGAAAACAGTGCCTACGGGTGGGTATTGTCATTTACTGCCTGCAGTCAGCTGTTTTTGGGACAGTGGTGTTCAAAGGGATTTGTTCCTTGTTCCAACCTCCTGGCCGGGAAAGCTCCACCGTCAGGAATTTGCCTCGAAGGGTTTATAAACCAGAAGGGAGATCCAGCACAAATCTGCCGAGGCTGCACTAAAACACTTTCTCAGTGACACTTCACTGCAACTTTTCGCACGTTCACCCAGACACAAACCCGCAGCAGTTTCGTATGGCTCGTCTTTAACAAGCTCCCTGCCTGAGGAAGGGACTTCCCTGAGCTCCCCGCTCCGGAACACAAATCGCTGCTGCCCTCCCGCGGCCCCGGCTCTCGGCTCCGGGAGGAGGCTCCGGGGGGATGCTCCGGGACGAGGCTCCGGGGGGATGCTCCGGGAGGAGGCTCCGGGGGGATGCTCCGGGGGATGCTCCGGGAGGAGGCTCCGGGGGGATGCTCCGGGGGATGCTCCGGGAGGAGGCTCCGGAAGGAGGCTCCGGGAGGGTGCTCCGGGGGATGCTCCGGGGGGATGCTCCGCCTGTCCCACAGCACCCTCGCACGGGTCCTCTGCTCCGCGGGGACGAGGGAGAGCCACCAGCACCGGGATCTCCACACCGGGGCTTTTCACGCCTCTTCCCAGTCTGACTCGCGGGTTTGAAGCCCCGTCTAGGAAATCAAGGAGTGGTAAGAGCTTAACTGAGTAGTTCGTGCCTTTTGGAGGAACAGGCTTCTCCTCTTGAGAGGGCGGTGAACTCAAGACCGTCAGTGCAGAGTCACTGAATCTGTGCAATGACAATGCCAACCACGACCAGGCTCCCCTAAATTCCACTTTTCTCCACTTTTACTTATTTAGGATTTCCCAGTGACTCTTTGGAGGAGGTGCCCATTAAGAGGCCTTGCTGTCTCATTTATCTTCCCTATTTCACATGTACACCCTCACGTTTGGTACCCCCAGGGGCCAGAGATCCCTGCAGTGCTATAATGAGACATCAGGAAGGGAGGATTTTTAGTGAAGGAATGTCGAGACCACAGCAGTTGCAGATTAAACAAATGTGCTGTGCTGGGTGACAGCTGGAAAGCTGGGGAGGTGGGCACGTGTTAAACAGGGCTAAATTCTGTGCTAAGTCTGGAGTAACCACCCTGAGATAAGTAAAGTAACTTTGGAATGGCTCTGTTGCATGGGAGAGCAAAATTGGCCTTGCAATTGCATGAAAAAGTGCAGCAGATGAAGAGTTTCAGAAAAAGTTCAGTCAAGACAGAGTGAAATCCAACAGCTCCTATCAAGCCTTTCTTCTCTTTTCTAGTGGCATTTCTGGGTCTGGCTTCTCATACCACGTTTCTCTATTTTTAGAGGGATTTACAGATTTGCTTTTATAAATGAGGCCCAGACTCTGCTCTCATTTATGCCTGCCTATTTCAACGTCGTTCAGCTGCACTTGAGCTTTCAAAAGCAAGACCAAAAAACCCCACAACTGGTCTTATTGCAGCTGAGCAGCAGGTGAATTGTGACTGAGTCGGCAGACACCTTGAATGCTGTGAGCAGACACACACGAGGCTGACTTCTGTCCTCACACACAAACCCTGCTGACAGCAACATCTGCGGGTAACATTGGCATCTCTCGCCTCTGCCTGTCCCCAGCTTTGTAGCTGGGAAGGCGAGCCAAGAGTTACAAGGAATCTCTTCAGAGGGCAGGATTATTCTTGCAGGAGCAGGTTAATGGCTTTTTGAGTGGATTTTAGTGCTGATCAGATGTGAAGTTCAGAGGAGGAAAAATGAAGCCCAGCGAGGTGTCACTTCTGCTGAGAAATGGCCAGGCATGTAAATGTGTTCATGCTGAGGGACCATACTTGTGGCAGATTAAAATGCATTTTATATGGTATTATAGACAGTTAGGGCTGTGGTTAAGGCTGGTTTAGGGTTGCCACCTTTGAAATAGAAAGGGCACATTGGCACAAAACTGCTGTGCATCCTCTGGATGTGTGTAAATGAATTACCTGTCTCACCAAGACAGCTGCCTCTGCCCCCAGGCCCTCCATGTTCTGATGAAATTCAGCATGATGAGGATGATGTTGTTTCTCTTCTCCCAAACCAGCACCGTGCAGAAAAACACCTGCTGGTGCCAGCCTTGGATTGCAAACGAACTGAAGTTTCCCTGAAGGCAATGGTGGTGCCCTGCTCTCTGGAGCAATGAAGTTATGGGAATTTTGAAATTCTCAGGAAAGGAAAATTGAGGTGGATGTCTCCCCTGTCATTAACACTGTCTGACCTTTTTTCCTGTACTTTCTCCTATCATTTTGCATCTGAGGCACTTCCGGGAAGAGGAGAGGAAGGAAGTCTCCTTAATGAGCTCTTTTGTGAAATGAGGTAGATTTGGTGACTGGTTTCTTTTTCCATGGAAGACTGTAGATTGAACAGTGCAGACTTTACTCTTTCGAAGTGTTTAGTCCTGCCTTAAACTGTGAACTTAGCTTGGAAAGGATTAAAAGGTTGTAGTGCTTATACCTGAGCGAGCATTCTGCTCATTTCAGGGTAAATCCTGCCTTTCCACTTGCACTGGATGTTTTTGCATATTTTTTAGGCTGAATGCCTGAAATCTGTGTAGATGCACATGGCCTGTCAGGTATGAGTCTCTGTAGATGGAAATGATGGATAATCTAACTGCAAGGGATTGAAAACGTCCACCCTGGCTTGTGGAAAATGTCCTTGGCCTGCAGAGCCTGCGAGCAGGACATGGCTCTTGTGGCATGGGACAGGGCAAGAGGAGGGCTCTGCCTGCCTTTGAATTTGGGCCCTGTGAGGCTGAACATGTGAGGTTCTCCTCAGTTCAGAGGTGGGAAAAGGCTCATGGACAGCATTTGGCTCTGCTTGGTCATCCAGGAGCCATGTCCTGCCTCTCCTTCACCCCCTTCTTTCTTCCCTCCTTTCTTCACACAGCCACAGGCTGGCTGGGGTTGGTAGAGGCCTCTGGAGATCATTTGGTCCAATCCCCTGCTCAAGCAGGGCCAACTCAAGCAGGCTGACCAAGACCATGCCCAGTCAGGTTTTCCATCTCTCCAAGGATGAAGACTCTGGAGCTTCCAGGGCAGCCTGGCCCTGCTCCCTCCCCAGCCCCTCTGCACTCCTTGCCTCAGTCAGTTGCTGTCATCGAGCTGTTGTTGCTCCCAGGGCATCTCTAAGGAAAAAAATCCTGGTGAAGTCCAGAGGAAATACGTGACAAACAAATGCATGGATGGTGGAGTGCAAGGACAATAACGTGACATAGAGAAGGGTGTTTGGGGAGTAAAATTTTCCTTGGTGAGTCCAAGTAACCTCACTGATGTGGGCTGGGCACCCTGGAGAGTTGCAGGAGGGAGTTTTGTGACTGGTTAGGACACACTGAGCTCCTGCCTCCTTCAGCACTGTAGTCACATCCTCCTGGTGTTTTAGACAAACTCCCCTCACCCTGACCTTGCCACTACGGTGTTGCCTTGTGCAGATGGACTCTCACAGGCCTTGGCTTGCCCATCTGTAAAGTGAAGCTGGTGACAGTCACCCTGTGGTGTCCCAGGGCTACAGCACAGGTTCCTTGTCTCACACCTGACTCAAACCTCTGCCACGCAGCAGGAACAGGGATATGCCCTGGGATAGGGACAGAAGCAGTGGCTGCGCTCTTACCTTCTTTGGACTGGCCTGCAACCACTTTGCCAGCTTGGAAAGACAGCTGAAAAGTATATTTAGGGGACAGTGCTGCTTTTATAAACGAGCTGGAGGCCCAGGGTGACTATCTTTCCAGATCTAGACTAAGTAATTGAATGTGTGCAGGTATAATCACATTGCTCTGGGCTGGAGGAGGCTGCATGCAGCAGGGTGATGGATGTGCTTCAGCTGTGCCAAGGCCTGTCTCTGAAGTGGTGAGCTAATGAAATGTCATGGCAGTGATGGACTGACTTAGAGGGAGATGGGATTTGGAATCTGCTCCTGCCAGTGCTCTCCCATTATCTGCAGTGAATCTTGCACAGCTCTGGCTGCTGGAAGATGAGCTCTGGGGTCTGGGCTGAAAAAAGAGCAATGAGAGGTTCTCTGCTCTTGAGACAGGAGACAAAGTTTTTTTATATGGTGAGTGAGGAGTTGTGTTGCATTGTGCTAAGTTACCCAGAGAAGGGAACAAAATATAACACTTACTGCTTTTTAATGACTCCTTGAAGTGAGCCAAAGCCTGGCAGCCCTGGGAACAGGAGGTCTAAACACTCCTTCAGCCTTCTGAATCACAGAAATGTAAGTCTCTTACAGATGCCTCGTAGGTGGTTTACCTATAGCCTTTAACCCTCCTGTGCCTCAGCTCCCTCTTTTTTAAGATACAGATATACTTTGCAGCCATGCTGGCCGTATAAATATCTCAGGGACTGTGATATTTTCTGCTATCTTGTTACTGTGGTGGCAAAATATAGAGGCAGGGCATTACTATTTCCTGTTCAATTTCCAGAGCTGCATTTTAAACTCGTGTATGTTTTGGAAACACAATGAGGGAGGGCTGGAGACAGAGGGGACTTGCTCAGCCTGGACAGGGAATGGGCAAAAAGGCTGCTCCCAATCTTCCTCCCTGGTTATGGAGCTGTGCTGATGTTTTTGGAGGGGAAAACCTGCCCACCTTACAGACAGTCTGCTGCTGCAGCACTGATCTCTGAAGGTGTGGAGCTGAGGGACAGAGGTGTCAGAAAACTTGTCAAAAACCACCACGAATCTGCTCAAGCAGCCTTCATGAAAGAATAAAACCCCACAGCATCTCCTGAAGATGCACCTTGATATTTCTGAGCATGGGGGATGAGAACAGGAAATGTGGGGTGCTGCAGCAATGCTCTCACAGGCAGCAGTACTTGTGATTAATCCACTTAACTTGTGGGCACCAAATGCTTCACTTAAGGAGAGAAAGGATCAGTATGAGGCTTAGCTCCTCAAGTGGATTTCCTGGCAAGCCTGGGCATGAGATTTTCCTTACAGAGATTAGTTAGATTATTTGGTAGAAATGGAAATCAGAAAACCTGGGTGTGATTAAAGGGGAGAACAGGGAAGGGATGGTGTAGCTTCAAGTTTTTCTGTGGGCTATGGGAAGTTAAAAATGTATTTTGAGAAGTGGAAGGCAATTTTTTTAGTGATGGAAAAGGACTGTGCTTTGAAAGGCCATGATATGAGAGGGATGGAGATGGAGGATATGCAGAAAAAAAAGGCTCTGAGACCAGGAGAGTAGCTTCATGAAGAAGGTGTCTGAGGAATAATGTAACAGTGAGAAAAAAAGAGCTCAGCATATACAGCAGGTCATTCTTATATTTTCTTTAACATTTTCCTGGGATTACATGGCAGAATCACAAGATAAAATTGCCAATTCATGCTAAATTTCAGCTTCCATCTGGGGCAACACTTGCTCTGCATCTGACACAGAAGCCTCCAAAACCTGCGTTGAAACTGAGGGGTCATTTACTCCCTGTGCAGGTCACAGCATCTCTGCAGGTGACCAGAGGGGTGTTGGGGCAGGTGCTGGCAGCTCCTCCCCTGGCTGCTCCCTCCCTGGAGGGTGAGCTGAGCCTTTTGGGAGCCCTCGGGGCGCTGGGTCCCGCAGACATCAGTTGTGTGGCAGACTCAGCAGAGGGAGCCTCGCGTCCAGTGCTGGAGCTGAGCAGGGCGCACACTTGATGCAGCTCCGAAGGAAAAGGTCTCCTCCCTTTCTTTTCCCGGCTCCTCGGGGGCGCTGAGCTTGCCGCCGGAGTGGGAATGCCTAGGCTGGATCCCAGGGCTCCCCGAGTGAGGGTTTTATGCTGCCCACGCAGTTTGTGAAGCACTGAGACCCTGTCCCTGTGACTCTGTGCTCCCAAACTCAGCTCTCCCACCGCATCCCTGGGGCTGCTGTCATTCTGCTGGAAAACTGCTGGAGGAGAGCTCCAGATAGAGCCTTGTCCAAGCTTGTTTACTCCTCAGTGTAGCTCTTTTACTTTGAAAGTGTCCAAACACCCTGCCTGGCACTGGCTCTGCCACTCAAGAGCTGGAGAGTGCTGGCTGGGCAGGGAGGTGCTTCTTGTGTGGCAGCTCCTGAACAGCCTCCTTGTGTTAAATATTAACCCACTACTGCTGATCTAACTGGGCATTTTACTCTATCCCCAGTTCTCTGGACACACAAGGAGAATTTTTGGAGTGTAATGTGAATTTTCTCTGCGTTAATTTTTTGATTGAAGGCTTTCAGCTAAAAGAATATTTTTAAGAAAACACCTGTTTTCCTCATAAAATATTTTTGGTCAAAACCTAACATTTTTTTAACTTTCATCTGCAAGTCTTTCATATTTGCGACAGTCATTGTGTGAAAACGTTTTCTTCTCAAGTTAACAGATTTTTTTTTTTTCAACAACAGTTAGGACTTTATTTTGGCAACTTCCTGTTTTCCAAAGAGCTTTCTGTTTGAGCAGCCCATGTGCCCAGCCCTAGTTCAACAAAAGCTGTTCATGTTCCAGGCCAGGAGGCAGAGGAGGGGATGGACAGCAGGGAGGTCTTGTTGGCTGTTCATTGTTCAGGACAGGAATAATTAAGCAAAGATAGCTTTAAAACAAAACAAGCAAAGAACCAACTTTGGTGCTGTATGCAGTGAAAAACCTTTTCTGCTTCCTGACCCCAGAACTTCAAGGTCTGACACCTTTGCAGGTGGGTCTTTTTTGGTTTTTTACATGCCCATGACTTACCTGAGCTGCAATAGTGGCCGTGCCTTCACTGGTGGCAGGAGGTGAAGCCCCAGCCCAGGGCAGCAGATGTGATGTTCCTGGGAGCTCACTTTGTTTTCCTCACTTCTTCCCTCTTTTTTCCCTTTGCAGTGAAGGAGCAGCCTGTCCCCTGTGGGGTCCCAAACAGAGTTTTGACACAGTCACCCTGCAACTTGAGCTAAAGCTGGTTTGGCTGTTCCCATAGGTGAGAGTGAAGAAAACAAGCCCTACTAGAAAATGTATTGGCCTGCCTATGGTTTTAAACACAACTTTAAACACAACTGTAATTTGATTCTCTTTAAAACAGGCCAGCTGGTAAAAGTCTAGCTCTAACAGGCACTTGAGAGGAATCTCAGCAAGTTAACATGCTCTTAACACCTCCTGCTCCATCGTTTATGAAGACCTGCTGGAGAACAAGCAATTGTGCTCTCTAATGTTGCTGCCTCTCTGCTGGAGCACACAGGGCTCTTTCTGGGCCCTACCACCACCCTCTCTTGCTGAAACACAGAGTAATAAACCCGGGGAACAGCTTGTGAGCCTCTGTCTCCTGCAGAGATATGGCCTAATTGAACTGAACTGTTTCTACCCATAAGAGCATCCATGGAAGTGTGGCTGCTTTGGTGGACAGATCTCCTTGCAGCAGTTTCACCCTTGGTCAGAGCAACTTAGTCCTGACCATCCTGGGCAATTGCTGTCCTGGGAGGGCAGTAAATGCTCCAAAGTGCTGGTGGGAGAAAGAGGGACCTTGAAGTCCCTGCCCTCTCTAGAGCAATGCAATTTGATTTTCCCTGCAAGTACACCAGACCTTCTCACCTGAGCATGGCAGCCCTCTGAGCAGCAGTGAGTGCCACCAGCCCAAATCATTGTCTTTAGCTACCCTGAACAGCCAGGGTGAAAAGGATGTGCTCGAAGCAGGGAAACCAATGTGCTCAGCTGCCTGCAGCCCCCCTGGGCACCCCAGGGCTCGTTTCCAGCTCCCTGCTTTGGGAGAGCTCCCGCTGCTCTGGCCTGAGGGGGGTTCATGCTGTGCATCCCACCTGGCCGAGGCCCCAGTGTGGTGTGGGAGGGTCTGGTGGCACCAGCAAGGCAAGGGGAACAGCGGGGGGCAGGAGCCACCTCTGAGCCGTGCTGGTGGGGGGCTGAGACCCGCTGAGGGTGTCTGGCCAGGAGCCTGGTGGCTGCACGCAGGGTAGCTGAATTTATCACATTTTATCACAGCCTGTGCAGCCAGGCACCCATCACCAGCAATGGCTGCTCTTCAACAGCTCCCAAACAATGCTCCTTGCAAGCTGTGCTTGCTGTCATAACCTAAAAAGCAGATATAGGATGAAAAAACCCAACCCTAACCAAACAAAAACACAGCTTTGCAGGGATTTTGTGCTTCCTTTATAAAGTTAACAGGTGTTCCTGGTCACCCTGCAAAACCACAGGAAAATATCTGCATACCACTGACATGAAGCAACTCCAAACCAAACTCTGCGAAGATAATCCCATCCTTTGCTTTTGTTTCATAGAAATGAATGAGCGGAAAAAAAAGAAAAATCTTCAATCTGAGTTTTCATAATGATAGAGTGGGAGCTTTCACCACCACCCCAGTTGTGGACTGCATCTGATGCAGGCTCATGAAGACAGGGGACTGTTATTAGAGCTGCGTGAATAATCCACAGCAAGTAACTGAATGGAAGTGTTTGGCCTTTTATCTGTTTGCAAACTATCTGTGAGCCTGCCTGGATGTTCTTGAATGTGTTTGTTGTTTGAAATAATGCTGCCCGTAATTTCTGTGAATAATCATTTATTTGTAGGCTGCCTACGAGCATTTAGATAGCCCAAATGTCATTTCTGTTCCGTGCTTACATGAGTGCAACCCTGAGATTTCCACCGAGAGTACCCACGGTCAGGAGTGGTAAATTCACTCTCTATAAAAACCTATTGAAATCTTCTTGGGAAATGCAATATTGGTGGGGAAAAAATGGGAGGAAAATGCAGTTAAATAACAGGGGGTTTTGGTAAAGTGTTAAAAAGTGTTTCCTGCAATTCTTTCTATGGCTATTGGCATGATCTAAGATTTTATGTTTTGCAGTCTGGAGCCTCTCAATCAGAAGTAAGTTTGCTTGGAAGTTTCCTACTGGAGCCAGACGCAGTGGCCTGGCGCTGTGACTGTAAAAGTGTCTGTGCATGGCTTAGTCCAGATCTGATCCACTTCCAGACTCCAGAAGTTGTGCGCTGGCACCCTCAGGGCTCCAGCTGCTGAAGGATGGTTCAAAGGTCAGAAGAAGATCTGGCATGGTGGTAACACCTCTGTGGTAACAGATTTAAGAAGAAGATAAAAAAGAAAAGATTGTGCAGTCGTAAATGCAGCCAGAGAAAGGCAGAGTGGGGACATGTGAGAGGAACAGCCCTGCAGTGGAGAAGGAGGGGCAGGAGCTGCTCCAGGCACTGGAGCTGGGATTTCCCTGTGCCCCTGCAGCCCGTGGAGGGCGCAGGGATGCAGAGATCCACCTGCAGCCCCTGCAGGAGCCCACACTGGAGCAGGGGGATGCCCACAGGAGGCTGTGACACCCTGAGAGACTTGTGCTGGCACAGGGTCCTGGCAGGGACCTGTGGATCTGCGGAGAGAGGAGCCCGTGCTGGAGCAGGTTTGTGGGAGGACCTGTGGCCCTGTGAGGGACTCAGGCTGGAGCACCCTGTTCTTGAGGGACTGCACCCCATGGCAGAGACCCTCACTGGAGCAGGGTGTGAGGAAGTGCAGCCTGTGGGAAGGACTCACTTTGGAGGCGTTCATGGGGAACTGCGCCCCGTGCGAGGGACCCTGCACTGGAGCAGGGGAAGGGCCCTGACTCTTCTCCATGAGCAGCAGCAGGAACAACGTGTGATGGACTGACCAAAACCCCCATTCCCATCTCCCTGCACCACTGGGGAAGGAGGTAGAGCTGGGAAGGAGGGAGGGATGGGGAGAAGGTGTTTTTTAAGGTTTTATTTTACTTCTCATTATCCTGCTCTGATTTTGTGAGCCATAAATTCAATTAGTATCTCTAATTCCAGCCTGTTTTGCCCGTAATGGGATTTGATGAGTCCAGGAGCACCCCAGCCAGGTCTTTGGCATCCACCAAGCTCTGCTGGCAGCTCTGGGAGGAGTTTCTTTGGCAGCAGGGTGGGAGTGCTGCCCATCTGCACAGGCAGAACTGAAGGGGCTGTGCTGGAGCAACTCTGGGGTTTGTTTTCATCCACAGTACATTGGTTGCCCTGCGTGATGGATGGTTTTGTGATAAGGACACCTTGAGGGATAAATTGCGTAGGTGTATTAAAATAAAAAGAGTCAATACTATCCACAGGCTAAGTGTCTGCACCACAAATGGACATTTATTTTCAGGGAATTTGTAAACAAAACAGGGCACGAGTCCATTTTGTGTGTCTGTAAATCTTGTTCCTTCGATAGAGGCTTGTTGTTTACCCATTGCACTCTGAAAGAAAAGTACTCTAGAAAATTATTTTTTTCTGCAAATCTCTCCCAGCTCTGGAGCCCTCTGCTTTCTCTGAACTACTGTATGTGAGGGGGCATTTCCAAAATCTTAGATCTCTTTTGGCTGCCCAAAGAGCCGTGTGGGCTGCACCTTCCTGCGTCTGTGCTGTTCTCTTGTCACAGGCTGCTTAGAAAGCTGGTGGACAGCAGAGCAGTGAATGACAGTAAAACCTAAAGCAGTGTGGGCACAGGGGTGGGCTTGGGTTCAGGAGATGAAACAGGCTGTGGCCTCACACAGCTCTGCTCTGTTTCCTTTCCCAGGCTTTGTCTTTACCACTTCACACCATAAACATGTTGGGTTTTCTACAACAGGTGAAGAAAAAAAAATTAAACTTACTGTAATGGGAAGAGGGAGAAAAAAATAACATTGTTCTTTCTTTCACCCTTCCTATTGGTTGCCTATTTCTCTCTGTCATTTTGCTGGGTATTTCCATCCTCATTTCTTCTGTCCTACCCCTCATTGGGACTCCTTTATAGTCCCTCTTCTTTCTTTTATTCTTTCTTCCCCAGGAAGGTTTTAGTGGAGGGGAATCATTTGAGGGAGTAAATATCTATCCATGGAGCTTGGGACTGGTACAGATGAGGGTTGCGCTGAAGATGAGACTTTTTGTGGAAAATAAAAACAAAAATAACTTTTTTCTCATGTTATTGACATTTTTCAGAGGGTATTGTCATCAGTAGAGTGAACTAAAGCCAGAATTTAGGCTTTGGCTATTGAAATGTTTTGACAAAAATTTGCCAACCTCTTAATTTATTTTTCAATTCTCCAATTAAGGAAAAAAGTTCCCATGATTATTTAAAGAATCTTTCCCACACAGCTGCCTCTTTCCCCTGCCTTTTCTTTTTTTTCTTTTGGTCATAAACCCGACTTTCCACTTGCACTAATTCGACACACTCTTTTTGTTTCAGAAGAGCCTCATTGCAATAGTGTTGAAAAAGGAGTCCTGAACCAGCTGATTTAATGCTTTGCTCGTGGTCATTTGTACCCTTTTTATTTCATTTCACCTTTTTCTGAGCTGCCTTTGGTGGGGAGTGTTTTATGTGCTAAAGCACAGCCAGCACTCCACAATTCTGCTTTAATGCTGGGCTGTATCACCTGAGCTGTGGCTGCAGGGGCGCATCCTGTGGTCAGCCCATTTTTCAGCCAGGTAAGAGCCGATGTAGGTTTGTGGATACATGATCTGTGTTTTTTTCCTTCTCTGAAGGAGGAAAAAAATATTTTAAAATTGTTCCAAACCAGTTGGGCTGAATGATCATCTCTCATTATGGGCTCTGCACGTTGTGTGTGTGGAGGGTAATGGAGGGTTGGGATTGATTTAGAGCTGAAAAAATTAGTGTGAAAGGTTGGTAGTGGAATCGTGGACCTCCAGAGCAGTAATTAAGCTGTGGGAAGGCTTCACCCTTTCCCCTCCTGCAGAGGAAATTAATTAATGTCATTTACTTTCAAAATCTCAGGTTCTGTTTTTGAAGCGATAAAAGCTCTTGGGGTCATGTTTAAGAGTGAGTGCTGTAAAGGAATGTGGTGATGGGATGTCTCTCATGGAGCCGTGGAAAAGAACTGCAGAGGAGCCTTGGACACAGCATTTCCATGGGGGAGGAGAAAGATTTCTTGAAAGCCAGCACTGCCCTGCACCTCGGACACGCTGCTGGTGTGCAGCCCACCTGTCCTTGCCTTGCTCCACCACAGCCCCAGCTCCCAGCCCCCAGCTCCCAGCCTGATTCCAGGCTCTGGGCTCTGCCTCAGCCTTAAAACACAGAGGTGGTGCTGGTTCTTCAAGCAAGGTCAAGGATGCTGGTTCTGGGGCAGGGAGAATGCTCCTTTCTTGGTTGTAACCCTGAGGGATTTGGGAAGGGAGGCTTGAAGTGGTGCACAGCCTGAGAGCAGGAAGTGTGAGGGTGCAACAAGGGTGGGGCAGGGGCTCACTGGCAGCATGTTCTTGACAACTGTTGATATTTAACAGCTGTTTTGTTGAACTGCACTGAAAACCATCTGCAGGACAGTGCTCTTCACCCCAGGGTGTTGGGAACAGTGCTTGAGTGGGGCTGGAGAGAGGTGACAGAGCTTTACCCAGGCCCTGAGGCATTAAGTCACCTTCATTTCCAGCTAGGACAGTGATGCCAGTGTCATTTTGCAAAGAGACAATTGCAAAGGCTGAGCTGGCTGGTTGGCTCTAGTGCCCCTCAGCACACCTCACTTGTGGTGGTGCCAAGATGAGGTCACCAGGAAGGTTAAATTCCATTTCTTGGCCCAAGATACAGGCAGAGCCTGGCAGCACCCAGGGAAAGGAGTCCATGCTGGAGCTGGCAAGGCGGGTGTCTGCTTCCTTGTCATGAATTAGGGACACTTGGTCACAGAGGGCAGCTCAGGCCAGGCTTGGAGAGTCAGCTACAGAGCAAGGTTTGGCTCTAATCCCTGCTCAGAACAGCTGTGTTTCTGCCACAGGGGATGGGCAAGACCCAAGCAGATTGTACATGAAAGGTGTTCTCCACCTTTGTAACCTCAGGGGTTTGTGGCAGGTCTGGAAATACACCCAGAGAGAGGCTCTGGGTGGCTCTGTGTTCCTGTGACTCCAAAGCAGTATTTAAACCCTGCCCAATTCCTGACTCTTGCAACATCATAAATTTTCTTAATATGAATCTAAACATCACAAGCTTGTGTCTTCAGTTGCCACTGATTAGTTAAAGACACAGTCCTGGAGCAGAGTTTGAACAGAAGGACAGGATGGTCAAGGCCAGGATATTCCATAGTCCTCGTGGCTCTGTCTCCAAACTTTCTCCTCCCATTTCTTCTGTAAATGGGCACTTAGGATGTGCCCAGCATGGAAGGAATCCAGAATAATCACTCGTGTTGTAATCTTCCCACCAGGTGTATTTACATCAGGACAACAAACTTTGTTATCACTACCTGGGTGAGGCTATACAGAAAAGATTTGTGTGCCTGCACTTGTGTCTCCCACACCATCAGTTTGCAGCTGAAAAGACAAAAATCCGTGGCTGGGATGCTCCTCCTGAAGACCATACATGCCCTGTGTGTTGGCACTTTGTGATCCTGGGAACCCCACTGAGCTTGGCAGGACTGGCCTGAACCCAGCAGTGCCTCAGACCAGAACGGAGAGAGAAATCTTGGCTGTGCTTTAATTTACTGCCTTGCACTGCTAGCAAAGCTAGATGCATTAATCATAGTGATTAATAAATCTGTTATGTCCTCCTTTTTTTTTTTCCTATTTGCCCAAGCAATTTTCTCAACTGCATTTGTTATTCAGAATTTTTCACTGAGTAATTTCTGGAGATAACTCTTGTGTTTTTATCTTGTCTGGGAAGTTACTCTGAGTCTGACATTGGAGCTGCTTTCATTAGAGACATAAATCTTTCTCTTGTTGTTTCAGAATCACATTTCCCATGCTACCATCTGCAATGACAGATATGGAACTTGCTTTCTTGGACTGCTCTTCAACATTCATTCATCACTGGCTGCTTCAGCTGCTGTTGAAATGCTGGCAAACTCTGTCACCCTCACCTTTGGGACCAAACACCGTGCACAGAAGCATGGATTTACTTGCAGAGGTTAAAAAGGGTGAAGGAACATCTGTGAAATTTCCCTTTTTATGGATGGATATAATTTGTGTATCTTTTGTCTGAGTACCAAAGGGAGAGCAAGTACCCACTGCTCTAACCAGCAGGATGGGGATGGGGCAGTGGGTAAAGAAAAAGGGTGAACATGGACTGCTACTTCATTCTGTACTTTACAAGAAAATGTTGGCTACCATGGCCTTTAGGAGGGAGGAGGATCCTGAAAATATTCTCTGAGAATGGTTATTAGGTCAGGAGTCTTGGGGAAAAGAGAAGGAGAAATGTTTTGTTCCTTACTTGTAACTCAGTTTAGGCACTAAACTGCTCAGACATCTCTGGGAATGCAGAAATTGAGATTATTTCTTTCTGGGATCAGGATTCAGCTGAGAAAATGGTTCTCCAAGACACAGTTTTGGAATTGGGTACTCAAATTCCCCTGAGGTCTCACTGGCTACAGCCCCTTTGACCCTGTCTGATGTAAGTGTGAGGTTTTGGGGCATACTGTCATGAAAGGAGAGGCTGGGACAGAAAAGCTGCAGGAAAACATCTTCGTGGAAGAGTTTTAGCATTGTTGTGTGTTTTAGTGGGGTAATAGAGGCGAAATTTTCTGACAAGTTTGGATTCTGGGGCGTTCTGAATTCAGCAAAGGGTGGCAGCGGCAGTTGGTGGAATAAGGGTATCTGAACTCAAAAGCAAGCCAATGCATGCATGCAAAAACATTTGCAATTGTTTAGTGGAACAACGACAGCCTTAATAGCACAGCATTAGGCAGGGGGCCAAGAGGCAAAAATATTTGTAAATAGGGTTTGCTAATTTTTTCCACTGGCAAACGTAGCAAAAAAAGGAGGGGGGAATTAGTGCTCTGAAGAGAGGCAGCCTGGGAGCACAGGTCCCTCCAGGATTTTGAACAGAATCCATGTCCCAAATGCACGTAGATTTGTTCTGGGGGTGTGTATTTGTGAGTGTGTGTGCAGAGCAGAGGGACATAGAGGAGACATGGCAAGGAGACATTCCTCCAGCTCAGAAACAGGAGCTGCAGGAGAGCAGGAAATAGAGAAGGAGCTTCCCTTTCCCTAAAAGGCTGTCAAGGACTAAATGTGAGGCCAATGCTGGTAGGCAGTGCTGGATATTCCTGCCTGTGGACCTGTCCTTTGGAAGGCTCTGTCACACGATGATGGTGGGAGCTGATGGGGTGCCTGTGTCCCTACCCCAGCTCTCCTCCCTCCCCTCCATGGCCTCCTCCTACCCTGGCTGTAGGGAGTTCTCATCCTAGAGAGGCACCCTGGAGCACACTGAGATGAAGAGATTTGGGGGATCTGCGGCACAGCCCCTCAGCAGCTGGGCCTGGGGAAGGTTTGCTGTCTCCCTCTGACACTTTGCTCCACAGCCCCTTTTCATTTAGAAAGGAAATCCTCTGAGCAGGTTCTGTCTGTTCTGTGGTTGTTGCTGCTGCTCACGCCTGCCTGGTGGAGCCCAGCCATGGGCTGTGGACACAGAAACACGTGGAAGTCATCAGGGTGTCACTTCTGTGGAAATCAAGAGATTTTGAATGCAAACTTTGAATGCAAACTAACAGAGCTCTTCCGGTTTGGTTTTGGTCACAAACAGAAGGGCTTCTCACAGGAGTATCAAAGTATGGGCTGAATGTTTGTAAGAGCATTCATTTGTCTCCTTTCTGACATTTGTTCATGAAATGATAAAATCGACTTCTGTGGCTGCCTCTTGCGCCTTGCTACAGCAAGAATAGACTTGACTGAGGCACAATTTACAGCAGAAAAGAGCTGGCCATAAAGAATTTTTCTAATGGTTAAATTGAATGATGTCCTCAAATTCAACATCCTACTGTTAATGTTTCTTCTTGACCTTGAAGCACAATAATTCACCGCTTTGATCTGCACACTTTTCAGTATCCAGGCAGGTGATCCTTGTATCTTAACTGGACAAACTGAAGCCTTTTGAGGTTCCCTTTGAGGCAGAGCTTATCTGAAAACTGAAATCAGTTTGGCTTCAGATTAGACAAAGCCCAAGCTGTGAATAATTTGTATCTAAACAGTGAAAAAAAGGAATCTTGCAACACACACTGTTCATGTGAATAATATAAACTCTTCCAAAAACCCAAAGGTGGTTAATGATAAACCTCCTGTTAGCATTTACCTGGGGGAAAAAAAAAGGAATCTTAAAGGTGACGAGAAGGAACTAATGGGTGTTTTACACAAATAATGCAGTTCAGCAGAGCTCTAAATCAGGATCTGCCATTCTCCCTTCCTCTGAAATAATCTGAGCAGGTGCAAAAGAAAAAAAAGGAGAAAAGAAGTGTCCAAGGGAGAGCTTGCACATGTAGCAGCACTTTCAGAGGGGACTGGGAGCGGAGTGAAACCAAAGTGTGTTAAGCTAAGATTATGACGTGGTGGTTAACAATGTCCTGCTGGCATAGTTGGTTTTTCTCTGGAATGTTTTGCACCACGAAGTCCTCACTTGCATGAGAGCTATGAAAATGTGTGACTGTGTGGGAAAGCTTTGGGTGTCCATCCTTTTTAAACCCCATCAAGGTGCTGCATCTTAGCTGGTGTGTGGACTTGAGGAGTGGGTTCTTTGGGCAGTCAGATGGTTTGGTGAAGGTCCAAGCACAGATTTTTACATCTCCTTTTCAACTTCTCTGCTACGTGCCTGAAGACTTCATGTTTTGCCCATCTGGATGGGGGGGCTGAGCCAAATTCCCTCTGCAGTGATGTTGCCCTACAGTTCACTCCTCAGGTGAGCATGCAGCACCTTCCTGATTTGGGAGGGGAGGTGAGAGCCGTGCAGGAGTGAGGCAAAGTAGCCGAAACACCTTTGGCCTCCACCAGACCTCTCCTGTTCCTCCAGTTTGGTCTGAGGGCTTTGCCACTCATGCTCGCCTGCAGACTGGGGCTGCAGGAGCCTAGAAGGAGATCCTGGGAGTTCAAGAAGTTGTACTTATTTATGAATACATTCAATAAATATTGAAAGAGGAAAAGGTCATGGGCTGACCCTGATATGAAGGTTTTTCTCTTTTCAGAGAGCACAGAAAGTTGCTTGCAGGGAGATTGAGAAGTAACCCCCCAGCTCACTGCTTTTGTGGCTTGTGCCTGAATCCCACTAAAAACAACTCGTGATTTATTTCAGCTGCATAATAATATTACAAAGCAATAAAAATAAAGGCATATTTAATGATGTCCTTCCATTAAATGGTATGCCCTGGCTGTCTCCCAAAGGCTCCACAGACCTACAGGCGCCTGTGTCAGGACTCTTTCTTTCAGCATGGGGAGAGACATCAAATACCAAGATAGAGTCCTCTGTACCACCAGGTTATGCTGCACAATTCATTTCCATTAGGCAAATCATTTTTCCCTTTCCTTGGCCACTGCTGCTTTGTTTTGCCAATAAATATGGTTGTGCAGAGGGACCCAATTTAAACAAAGACTTGACATCGTGGCTTTGCTGGACACATCCAGAATGGGACATCTGGGTCTCATCACAGCCAAAGGTCTCTTCTCTCACCCTCTCATCTTCATATCAGTGCTCTCAAGCACAGCTCTCTTCAAGTCTCCAGAATGCATTTGTTATTTTCATTATTAGCTGGGAAAAAAATCAGGCAATTCCTGTTCAGAAGAGGAGAGGAAGGATTTTCAATTGTAAAGGAAACTGGAGAAAAAAAAGAGGAGAGGAATTACTATAGTGGGATAGAAATCATTTATTCACGCCCTCCTCCTCAAAGGATTCAGAAGCATTTTACAAACTGGATCAGGTCACTTCTCCGAGAACAAAGTGCTGCTCTCTCTTGGGTGAGATCACAGTGGCTGTTCTTGCTGTCCTGGTGTACAATGAGATGCACGAGGTGGATCCTACCCCAAACAGCAGTTCAGCAGGCAGAAGTACAGCTCACTGAAAGTTCAGAGCCCCAAAAGCCATTTTCTGGGGAAGTGCACAGCACGTGCTTGTTAGACACGATTTGTGGCCTTTGTGAGCTCCTTGGGAAAGGCTGGAAGCTTCTCTCAAGCAGCCAGAGTGGAGTGAGCAGCGTTCCCCCATATGTACCACCACGTGCTGACACTGCAGAAAAGACATGGAATTGTATGTGCTCACATTACATCATCACATCCATCACATCCATCACATCACGTCACATCACACCACAGTCTGCTGTGTCCAGGGCTGTTAGGGCTCAGTTCACCTCTGACTCAGGGATGGTTTCCCACGCACCAGAACCACTTCGGTAGTGCCTGTATTTTTCCTGAAGGTTTCCATCCAAGGATCCAGCAATGTTGACCTTGGTTAATTATTCCCAGAGGGAGTATAAATACACAGCATCCTCCCACATGAAACTGCACTGCCAGATGAATCCCAACCTGTGTCAGAGGTGGAGAACAAGGAGCCTGGGGGCAGGGAGAGTAGCTCTGCCCACTTGCTGCAGCTTGATTTTCCCCATGCTTAAGTCAGACCTTGAACTACTCCTGCTTTTGGCTGAAGAGGCAAGTGTGGCACCTGTCACTTTTCCATTCACAAATTAGTAGCCAATGCTGAATGTCTTTTATTCATTTTTACCCTCTTCTCATAAAATATTTTTTGTTTAGTGGTAGGAACAAAGCATAAATTATTACAAGTTTTCTGCCAAGCATTTTTGGTGCACTCCAGAGAGTGCCCCTTCTCGTGCCATGCTTGTATCCAGTCATCAGTAGTGGAGACCCTTTTTGAGAGGGGGAAAAGGAAAAATTCTTCAAAAAGTCTCCTGGCTGTTCAGGTCCTTGGTGATGGATGAGGAGGAGGAGTCAGAGTGGGAGAAGGGGAAGGGGAAAGAGAAGGAGAGGGAGATGGAGAAGGAGGAAAAGTGAAGGAGAAGGAGAAGAAGAAGGAGAAGGAGAAGGAGAAGAGAAGGAGAAGGAAGAAGGAGAAGGAAAAGGAGAAGGAAAAGGAGAAAGAGAAGGAGAAGGAGAAGGAGAAGGAGAAGGAGAAGGAGAAGGAGAAGGAGAAGAGAGAGCCCAGTACTTTTCCCTTCCCTCTTTGCATTTTACTGAAAGATAACTGGACAGGTCTGTCCAGTTCTTTGATAAAAACACAAACTCCTGAGCAGGGAGTGTGTGACTCAGAGAGACTGGCTAGCTTGGTGCACTGCCTAACCTTTAATCTGTCTTGATTGCTCCTCCAGGATCTCTTTCAAACGCTCTTTTTCTGCACTGCAATGTTCTGCCAATCATAATTTGCATTTCTGAACGCGTGAAAGAGCAGTTTCCTGTCTCTGGTGGAAAAAGGGAGGGGAAATAAAAGTATTTAAAGTCAAAGTGAGGTTTTTTTTGCTTTTAAAGCCTGCTACAGGAAAACAAAAGCCAGTTCCATCGGGGACACAGCTCAGGCGCCTCTGGAGAAGCCACTGGGCCGGGAGGTGTTAACAGCTCGGGGGTTCCATCCAAGTGCCAGCTTTGCGATGGGCGGCCGAGCAGCGGTCCCTGGCTGGGCCCGTCAGGAAGGGGTGATGTCAGGGGCACTCGGTTCATCCCCCCGCTTCATCCGTGCCACGGCAGAGCCGCCGGGCACCCCGGCAGCGGGCGGGGAGGGCAGCGCCGAACCCCCGCGCCGGGAATTTCCCCCTCGCACTCCGCCACCGAGGGCTCGGGGAGGGTCTGGGCGCTGGCAGGGCACAAAACGCTGCGTGCTGGGCTTGGGCTGCCAGGTTCGGAGGTGCTGGTGTGCGCGCAGCAGCTCCCCCGGCACCCGGCTAATCTCTATTACATATCTGCAGACAAAACAGCCGCTTGGCATCGGGCGGCGGATGTCTGCAACTCCTGCCAGGGCGCTGAACAGGGGCCAGGAACCTGGGTGGAGGCAGGAGCCAGGAGGTCAGCTGGGGTTGCTGCTCTTTGTTGCAGCTAAATAACGTTGGGAATGTATTAAGCCCCTTTCCACGCACCGATTTTATTTTATTTTTTTTTTCGATGCCTTCAATAGTCTTTCTTTTTTTCCGCTGGGCTGGGTTCATGTACAAATATGCGAGGCAGAGCAGTCTGTTCGTTTGCACTTAGCATGAAACCCCGAGTCTGTCGTTTTTTTGAGCAAAATGAACCAACGTGCAAAGCTGTGCTCTCTGAGAACCAGAACTTGGGTGCTTTGTCACTTCCTCACTTTCAGACACTGATCAGACACTCACCTTCACAAAACTATCAGATGATCTCATCATTGTTCCCCAAGAGATGAAGATTTTTTTGAAAAATTAAAGCTGGAAGTGGGCTGAAGCAAACTGTGACATCAGGAATTGCAAACCTGCAGCTGGATCCCAAAGCCCTGCTGAGCCACGGGCACATTTCTGGAACCTGTGGGGACTGAGAAGTGGCACGAGTAAGATTTGCGTTTTATACAACTGATGTTATTAAACAAGGTCTGTGGCTGCATGGGTGTATCTGCTTATTCTGACCTGCTGGATGCCAAAGTTTAGAGATATATTATTGAGTCGTTTGTGTGCAGATGAAAGTTGTTTACCTGCAGATGAAAGGGGATTAACACCTCAGCAATCCAAATTACAGTTTCCTTCCATGTCAAATTACAGGACAGCTGTTACTTACATGGAAACAGTAAACAATTTACTTTCAAGAAAATCACGTTACGGTCTTCTTTTGGGCACCATGAGAAGTGCCTGGGTGGGTGAACCTGTGGGGTCCAGGGTTTATTTCATGGCAAAGACTCCACTGCTGAGAGTGATGGCTCCTGTGGTTTCTTCCTTTTTCATTCAGGTATTATTTTACCTAAATATGTGCTGTTTATTGAATTTCACCTATCCCCTGCTCCACTGCCTGAGGTCCAACAGCCATGAGAGATGTGTTGTCAAGGCTGACATCACCAGGCTTTTTGGTGATGGGCAACAGCCCTATTCTTCTCCTGACTGGACAATATAAATGTGAACATCCCTGTTCTGTTTTTCCTTCAGCCCATGTATTTTTAACCGGTCCTTTTCCTGGCAGACAGCACAACGCAAGACAGAAAAATCACAGGCCCAAAACCACCACAGGTGTTGTCTGCAGCCACCTCTGCTGAGGCTGGCACAGTGTGTTTGGGCTGGGATGCAAACAAATGACACTAGGCACCCGAAAAATCCCATCGTGGATGTCCTTGGTGGTCCTGGGGAGGTTGTGACGCATCTTTTGCGAGGCCCCTCTCTCAGGGAAAGCTTTGTGTCTCTTCCTTGTTATATACAAGGCATCACAAGGGTTATGTGTCACCCACTGCTGCTCCAGTTCACCCCTGGGACAGGATTGCTTTGTGTTGGGCCATGAAGTGTTTCAGTCAAAGATGCACCTGTATCTCTACATGTTTATATAATAATAGCAAAACATCTAATTATTTATTAAATAATGTGCTTTTACAGTTTTTTTCCCCCTGGAGCCTTGCTGGATGAAAGGTGTCATTACACAGAATATTTTATTTATGGCTGTGTTTATCCAGACTGTGACACCCTTTTCCACAGACATTATCTAATTCGAGCATCTGAGAGAATCTTTGGATAAGATTTTGTGGTAACCACAAATAACAAAGGGAGAAAGATTGTGGAAAGGTAAAAAGGCTGATCTTGATTTGCAGCAGGCGAGCTAAAAATTCCCTGCAGTCTCTCAATCCTACATCCCAGTCTCTTTTGTGCTGCTTTGCTCTTTAATATGGCTTTTCTTTTTTTGTTTTAAGGACAAGACAAATTGTCTAGCCACAGGAATTTAAACAATGCTTTTAATCTGAGTGAAGAAATGCACTTTTTGGCTGCCTTTAAAGTCTACTATTGCAATATCTTAGGAAAAGGTATATTTGCAGAAGGGAGAGATGCAACTGAACCATAAAGCTTATTTGTCCCTGCTGTGCTTGATTTACAGTCCTCAATAAGTTCCTTGCCAGTTTTTTTCCAGCTGAGAAACCTTCGGAGGTGGTGCCTGCAGAGATGGAAGCAGGGGGTGAAACCCTGCTCCCTCCCCTGGAGCTGCTCTTGCCCCTCAGCCAGACAAGCCCATTGGTGATTAATTTTAATTACCTTTTAAACAACCTGGATTTTAAGGAAAGGAAAAATTAACAGCGCCTTTTTATGCTGAAACCACGGGGAAATGCACTGAGCAGCACAGATTTTTCTTCAACTGAAATAAACCTTCCCACCCCGAGGGCTGGTGACATCTTGATGCTCTTTTCACATAGCTCAGGTGCCTGACACGAGCCGATCCCCCGCTGGTTTCCAGCTCTGTCCTTCCCCCCTTACCCAAGAAATTCTGGTTTACAGGGCCCTGACATCCTGTGGGCACCTCTGCCAGGCCACCATGGCACACACGAGTGGGTTGTGCAGGACATTCCATAAAACCATGCAGAAAAATAGGGATTCAGATAAAGTCTCATTTCCCATTAGGGGAGACAGTGCCAGATGCTGTTCCAGGATCCAGCCCTGACCTCTGAACCCACAGGTGGGAGCTAAGGGGTTCTCTAGTGATTCCCATCAATTCCTGGAGTTCCCAATTTCCTCCGCACACCCAAATGTGCACCCTGTGGTTCACAGCCCTGTGAAGAACTTGATACCTGGCTTGTGAGGTTGGGAAGTCTGGCCTTTCCTGGGTGCACACCTCTCCTTTCCACACATTTGGGAGAGTCTGTGTACTCTGTTAGTGGAACCAGCTCTGCACGCAGATATAAATCCATGGATTGGGAGCAGGGGGACAGATGGCCTCTGTTACCCCATGTAACCAAACACAGGATGCAGATGATCTGAAACAATTAGGAAGGGATTTTTCCTATCAGAGGGTTTTAAAGAGATTTCATTCATCCTATGCTGAGTGGCATGACTCCAGCTGCAAGGCTGTATCTGAGGCAGAGATTTGAAAATACTCATAATAAAGTTTTCCTGCCCACTTATAACATTATGATTTAAAAGCGTTAATTTGCTTGAGCCTTTAAAACTAGAAGCAGCAGATTATGCATCTCCTGAATTTCCCCTTTTTAGTGGAATCATGGGAGTGTTTCTCCACATTCTTCATGCCAAAAGCCACCTTAATTTTTAGGAACAGTACAGCAAAACACTTGTCTGGGGCACTCCTTTCCAAAGGCCACCTTACCTTGGCCCCACAAGGTTGCAGCCGGACAGCCTCCTGTTTTTGGGTCTAATTGTGTGGGAAGAATTGCCATGTTCCAGCCAAGCTGGGGAAATCTTTGTTCAGCGGGTGTGTGTGGTGTTGGAATGCTCCTTCCTGCAGGGAGGGGATTGCTGGGCAGTGGGAGGGTTGTGATCCTATAAGCACGGCGCATCACATGGACCCCACCTCTCAGCACCCCCTTACAGGACAGAGGGATGAGTCGAGAAGAGATCACCCAAAAGAAGGACCTAGAGAATCACGATCCTTCCATCCGTATTTAGTTCATGAGGGGATTTTTTTTTTTCCTGAGTAATTTCTGAGTAACTCCTCCTTTTCAGAAGAAGTCGATGTGAAAAGGAAATCAGTGTACGTGCATGCCATGTGTTATAAATCACCTCATCACATACTGAGGCATGGCCACTCCTGGTGAAAACAAGGCAGATGTTTGACATGCCATGGCACAGCAGCTCCCCAGAGCAGATTTCAGCAGGGCAGGAAGAACACCACGAAACTGCAAGGAAGGTTGGTTTAGGCAAGACTTAATTACCAAAGCTGGACTAAGTCCAGGACACTGGGGCTAAACCCTCCTGCCTTTGCAAATTTGATTTTAACAACTTTAATTTTAAACACCTGATAGTCGTATTTCTTGCCAAGCCAACAGATTGCTGAAAGTAAGAGAGGCAGCGTTTCCTGAAGAGAAAAAACTCAGAAAATTAAGAAAGAGAAAAAAGAACCCAAGAGGACTTTCCTCCTATATGATTTGTGACACCTCAGTGGGAAGCCATGAAATATCCAGTGCAAAAACACATTTTCTGGGTGGTAGGTCAGCTTAACTTATAGCACCCCACAGCTCAAGCCAATATTTTGTGCATGGAAGTGATGAATTGTAGCAAATGGAACTGCACAGGGAGGCCAGGTCAGAGCAGCGCAGAAACAAAGCAAGAAGAACCTGCCTAAAATAAGAAGAAAACTCAACTTCTTTTGCTACTAAAACATATTTATGCACCAGCATCTATTGATGAGATGGCAAATATCCACCTCGGACAACCAAATGGTTCGACACACCATTGCTTATGTGGAATTCAACTGTGTCTGCAGCCCTGCAACCAAACAAGCAAAGCAAAATGAACACCTGAAAGAAAACATCTTGTGTAACACAGACCCTCGGGACCTCGGCAGGAACTCTGCTGACCTTGGCTCCCCCTGAGATTTGCCACGTGAGCAAATCAGTTCTCAGAGCAGCTTGCAAGCCTGGCAACAAGCAAGTCCTGGTCCTGCTTTAGCACAGGGGGATGGAGCAGGTGATTTCCCAGGTTCCCTTCCAGCCAAGCATTTCCGTGATATTAAGGCCCTCCCCCAAAGCCTAGAAACAAGGATCCAAAAGATAATGGTGAAATAATAAAGCATCTACTACTGCTTTTGGTGGGTGCTGCAGCAAACCAATGCTACCCTGCTGCAGGGAACCCCAAAATGTGTTGCAGAGGAGTGGCTTTAAGTGGAAGGAGCTGTACTTGCGTCACCCTGAAGTAACAAGAAGCACGTGGAGAATCTCTTGTCCCGGCTTTTTGACCCAAGTGAAACAACCTTCTCCAGTTGCTGCTGAAAGGGATGTCATGCAATAATCCATATGTGAGATTATTTCCATGTTTGCACGAAATATAAAACAAGTGTTCTGGACTTGCTCTGCCCCATTTTCAGGCTCCGGTTGTGCTGCACACGGGACACATTTTTCTCAGATGGAAAATATCTGCAGGACTGGTTTTCCTGATGCGTGTGCTGGTCACACCGAGTTGTTGGATGCTGCTCTATTGCTCACGTCAAGAATGGGAGTGTTTACACTCACTGTTAAAAAAAGTATCATTATTACAGCTTTGCTACATATAGGCACCTTCCCACTGCCTTAAACAAGAAAGTGCAATTCACAAGCTGAACAAAATAGTGAAATGTTCCGTGTTTCACTGTTTCTCCAGCAGAATGGTAACAAAACACAGATATGCTTTATCTATTCCTTATCTGTCCTGCTGGTGATGAAGCTCAGGCACTAATCAGAGGCTTGTTGTTATTTTTAGCTGTCACACAGAGAAAACTACAGCAGAAACCATTTTTCTTTCCCTTTTAAACCCCTTGTAGGTAGAAAGGAGGCAGTGGCTTTACACAGCTAGCTGCTTGTCCATTTTTTCTGTAGAGTGAGGAGAAGGACCAGAGCAAAACAATCCAGCTTCAGTTCTCCCCTGGTGTAAATGAAGCCTGTTCCCCCCCAGAGCAGTGAGCTGTAATATCGTGTGCACCAGGGTGGGGTTAGGCCCCTGAAAAAAAGTGTCAGAATATCAATTGCAAACACCGGGATGATAACAGTATTTCCCTCTTCTTCCTTTGTGTGACTCTATGTCCTCGTCTCCAATATTCTGTCACTTCTAGAACTATTAATAAATAATTTTTTATAAGAGAAAATGCCTTTACTGAATTGGCAAGCAGAAAGACATCAGCTTTCTGTCTAATCAGCAGGAAAGTGTTTTCTACCCCAGCCCTGAGCTCCCAGCCCCCATCCCAGCTGAGATTGTCCATAAACATGGATGTCCAGCCATGGGCTGCACCTTTCAGTCTCAGGACACTGAAATTCCACTCTAAGCTCGGTATCTGCACTGGTATCCAAAACCTGTGTTATTGACGACTTAAAAAATGGTCTTACAAATTCCTATGACACTTCAGTGTCCTGATTTCAAAACATTTAAGGCAGATAATTCCTTTTAAATATAGGCTTAAGCACTGAGGTGTTTTGGATTTAATATGAAAAAAGAAATTCTTGTTTCTTTGGGACAGCTGTGCACTGAGTCATTATTTGTCCTAATAAAGAGAAGCATTTATTTTCCCCTTAAAAACGTCATGATAACCTCGTGCATGGCTGACTTTAGGGCTTTTATGCCCAGCCCATGCCACCCCAGCCAGAAAGAAATCCTGCAATTAACCTTGCTACAACCCCAAAAGGTGCACAGTGTCATTGGTCTGCCTCAAAATCACAAACACATGGAGAAACTGGGGTGCAATTTTTCTTAATTAGAGAGAATGATCACACTTAAACAAAAAAAAAAAGAAAGAAAAATAGATTAGACTCCTCTAATCACAAGCAAAGTTTAAAATTTAACTCAAATACACAGAAAGCCCAGTCCCACATGCTACATCTCAATAGTCTGAAAAGATTGTAGGAGACAGGCCCAGCCCTGCTCAGAAACAGACTGAAATCACTGTCTTGTGCCTTCTGGGGGAAACCCAACTCACTCTTATTTACGTCTAAACACTTGCAACTCTTCATGGGAAAAAAAGAAACACAGCCTGTGTGGGAAAGAATGAAACACAGCAAAACCTCCTGAAGCTGCCCACGAAGTATTGCTTCCACCACTGCTCATGCACACACCTCACACACACACGCGAGCGTGTTTAACTTTTACTCCTCAAGGGAAACCTCAGTTTGTTTAGATTTGAGACAGAAAGTCCATCACCTCAGGTCCTTCTAAACCCCCGACGTTTACAGAGCTCTCTCCAAACACGTTCATTAAGCACTGCAGGCATCTTAAGGCCACGTGCAGCACTATAATTTAGAGTGTATATTTTATAGGTTTCTTTTTCTGATTATTACGTGCTGTAAAATGTCAATTATCCCAGCCAGTCAGGGGAATAAAAAGGGGAAATAAAAAGGAGGTGATGGAAAAGTGTATGTTGACAAATGCCACAGAAAAGGAGTCAATGCAACCCTCAGATTTCAGTGTCAATAACGCCCTTTTCTCTCCTCATAGATCAGCAGTATGAATAAGAAGCACAAAATGGCAACCAAACCATCTCCCTCCCCCTTGCAAGCAGCAGACATTTCAAAACACCCTGGACAAATCCACGGGTGAATTTTATCTGAGCTTTCACTGCGCAGACTCACAGACCTGGGAGGAAGAGCACAGCCCAAATTCAGGGCTGGATTTGGCCCAGCAGGTAACAGGAAAGGCTTGAAGGAGACAAGAAAATGCCTGCAAATTTTCCACTTAACATGTGAGTTAAACAGCCAAATTCTTGTGTGCGGGGCAGACACACAGGGCTAAAATGGCTACTGATATAAATGGAACTATTCCCAAATAAATTCAGCTTTCTCCTTTTACATCCCAGCGTTTGACACCCAATGCCCTGAAAAGCTGCAAACACTGAAAAAAAAAACCACCACAGAAAGGGCTGGGAAGTTTGTTGGGTTTTTTTTAAGGGTGTCAAACCTGTAAAGCTGAGATGGTGAAACTTGGAAAGTCATCCCTGCTAAATCCCAAAAAGAGGGTCTGTAAAGATGTGCAATATGAAATACACATTAACTTTGACTCCTCTGCTCAGCAGCAGGCTGGAAAACAACACACAAACAGAATTGGGGCTACGACACTGAAAACTGCTGCTTTTCAAGAAAGCTCTCAAATCTCGTTTTCGTGCTGAAGAAATCCTTTTGATTTCTCTACAGCTCCTGAATGAACAGAACTAATACCTTTAGCATGTTCCACACAAAGTTATGTAATACCAAGCAAAACAAAGGAAATGTGCTGGCTTTTATCCAGCTGAGATCAAAAGCCTTTGGACCCTCTTATGCAAGCTAAGCAATGAGACATTTCACTCCAGCTCTGAGAGCCACTGATGCAGAGCTTTCCTGGCAGCAATAGGGCTGGATTTTTTTTTCCTTCTTTAAATTAACAACAACTACTCTGTAAAACAACATCAGAAGAACTACATATATGAGGCACTTTATTTGTGCTTATTAGATCCAAGTGCAGACTGAAGGACTGCATGGAGGCCTGTGCTATCACTGAATTAGAACCAATTCTTTGCTCACTGTGGCTCACGGGGAGAACATCCATTACATTTTCACACATATGTGCAGCCAAATCTTTGCTTCAGGTGCAAACTCAAATCATCATTAACTACAGGGCTGTGTTTATAACACTGGAGTTTCCCTACTAGTTCTTTCTCTGCTTCCCACTCTCACATAAAATACAAAAAACATCCTTTTTTCAGGTCATAGTGTAGAACCAGCTGAAATGGAAGCTGGATGAGTATTTATCTTTAGAGTGCATGGGGTTTACCTGGTATAAATTGTTTATATTCATAGCAATGGATTAGTTCCCATTTCAGCTGAGGATGCTATTTAAACCTGAGCTTTCTACACAGTCAAATTGGCAACAGCTCTCAGGTCCTCTCAGCACGGAGTCTTGTACTAATTTCAAAGTAGAACATTGCTGGCAGGATGACTGGAATTCCGGAGGCTCCCACTGCCAAGTTTGTGCAGAGGGATTCCTGCGCTTCCTTAAGGATGTGTCTGCATGGCACAGGGGTACCTGGGCTAGCCCTGAGTTGAATTTCGGAGCAGGATGAGATCCCAAGGAGAATGCACAGTTAACTTGGCAGGAAAGCGAGCCCTGCTGTTACCATAACCCTCTGTAATCTCTTGGTGGAGCAGTAAGAGAGAACCTTACATTACCAAAGGTGATCCTTACTCCTTGTTTCTTCCATTCGAAGGGCTTCTATACAGCTATCCATCATTTTATTTTGAGAAAGGAAATGCATTAGGAATTATGCTGAGTAGAAGAAATTCAGAAAATACTTAGTCAGTGTTCCTGTTTCTGCCTGTGAAGAATTTTAGCGAGAGCCCGACTGCTCAGGTACCCACGGAGTGGAGCCTGATTCCAAAGCTGAGGAGGCAGGAGGATGCAGATTCCCCAGAGCCACATTCAGATGGTCTAACCCCTTCTAAGATCCCAAACAGAGGCTATGGGAGTGGGCTGGTTTGCCTGAGGAACCCCAAAGAGCACTTGCACTGGCAGACGTTAGTGGGAGAGCTGGAGCCTGGGAGAAGGAAAGCCTGGCCAGAGACCCCTGGGAGGGAAAGGTTTCTGGTGTTCAATAAACCTGCCTAAATAGCTCCTTCCTTTCCTCCCCAGTTTCTCCCCAGCCATCTTGCATGAACTCTTTGCTTCACAAGTAAGACAACATAAAGAAAACACAGGATTTTTACCAATTTTCTCTTTGGTTTTTAGCAAAGGAGGCAAGGATTGATGAATGTCTCCCAGGAGGGCCAAGGTGTAAGTGTTACAGACAGAGGCAAGCCACAAACTTTGGAAGAGAAAAGCTGGCATGGAACACCAACCTTGATTAGTGGCAGGGAAAATAAAAAGGAAAAAAAAAGAAAAAGGCTTATTAACCTGTATTGGACCTGCTTTTTGAATTTGAGTCTCTCCCAGAGAACAGAGCAGAACCATTCTGGGTCTGCAATGAAAAGGAGAGAATGAAGATGGAATATGTCTATGGAAAAGGGTTGGGAGGTAGAAGGAAAAATCTACTTTTGTACTGGTTGGCTCTCTGCATGACTGAGGAGTCAAAAGCAGCAGGATAAACCCTGCTCCTTCCTTTCTGGAGGCTCCAATGCCCACAAACCCCCATGGCTGGATTCTAATATATCGATAGTTATTTAATGGGCCTCAGCTGCCTTTGGAATTCTAAATTAAATGCACATTGTTGGCTCTCAATGTAATGCATGACGGTGTTCTTGTAGCAGAGCACAGATAACCAGGAACAAATCCAACCTCAGATCCTAATCCCAAACTAACCTTCCTTTATGGGATGGCAGAAGATGAGCCAAGGGGTGGAAGCATGGGGGCAGACCCTGTCAGTGGATGTGATTTTCCCTGGCTCAGTTTTGCCTGAATTCCTTCAGTTGTGCCCAGAGGGACAAGGTGATACCAGAGGGAAACATCCAGTGCTCCCTTCAGCTGGCGAAAAGAAGGATCTGTGTGTGAGAGGAGGATGAAGAGTGACCGATCTCCAGAACTCACCTGAAGAGAAGACTGCAAATGATTTTCCTGGGGGACAAGAGCACTGGTTGCTAGACTAAAGAGCTTTCTCTTATGAAAACATGATGTGGGAAAGTGTTAAACTGTGCAGGGTGGTATTTTGGTTTCCACATCCCCTGATGAAATGTTTCTTGCCTGGGGAAAACAAAACGGAAGAAAAATATCCCCTGGAAATATCTGCATAATTTACTCCCACACACCCAGTGAGAGATTTACAACTGAGCAGCAGTTCCCCTCAAACCACCACAACGTTGTGCTCTGAATTACGCTTCTGTACTCCTACCTGCAAATTATACTGTTAATTAGTTAATGGCTGTAAAGTGCTTTGGAGAAGAAAAGAGCGCTCGTTAAATACCATTGTTCTGCACTCCAGTGTGCACTGTTCCACTCTCCATTCATCTCCAACCTCTTCCCCAACCTCTCATTAGCAATTACATTTCATACCCTCAAACAGTAAATGAGTCTGAGATCAACATCACTGTTCAGAATGTGTTTCCTGAAACATAACTTCAAAATTTCTTTAAAATTTCAAGTTAGCATCTTACATGAAATTCCCAAAACAAAATCCTTGAGCTGTGTCTTGAAAACCTCAGTCTTGGATAAACCAAAACCTGCTTTCCTTCGCTTGTCCTTTCCTATGAACAAGGGAAATCTAAAATACAGGCTAGGATTTTTCAAAGGAGTCCAAACCCCACTGGGAAGAGCAGACAAGGAGCCAGATGCTCAGAAGAGCCCAGCAGGCAGAACACTGAGAACTTTCAAAAGCCTAAAACTTTATTCTCTGTGCTGAAACCCACTCCTGGCAACAAGTCCTGGTGACAGGCATTGGAAAACAGCCCCTTCTGCCACCTGGCCAATTTTAAGATCGATTTGCCCTTAAAATTCCTGGATACCTTCACTGAGTGTAATATCCAAGCTAAGTCAGCAGGAGACCTGGCTGCTTTCTCCAGATTCTGGTCTCCCTCCTCAGGTTTAGATGGCTGAACCATGTTCCTGACTGTTCTTGGGAAAAGATGCCCACAGCCAAACCTCTAAGCAAGCAGAAAACCAAAAGGAAGCGGACAATGTCCTCTGAGGTAGTGCAGCAAAAGACAGGCAGCACAGGAGTGGTGCTCGGGGAAAACAACCATGACTATCACCTTAAATCAGGGAAAGGCCCTGGAAAAAAGACTTCCAGGACAACAAAGTCTGATGGCAACCAGGAAAGTACAGAAGACCTGTTTCATTTACAGTGGAGGTGGAATCTCTGTCTTGACTGCTTTTACCACAATTTGTTTTGCAGTGTCAGCCAGGTTGGAAGTTAAAGATGATCCGGGGCAATCACCTGATTCTTGTCTGGTGTTTTCATTCCCTTGACTTGAAGCAATTGCCTGAGAAATGGTCACAACAAAAACCCTGCCCTTCCTACAATGGCAGATCCCATGCAATCCAGTAAGTGGATTTCCCGTTTCCCAGAGACTGCCATGGGGACAGAACAGACGGAGTTTTCACCCTTCTCTTCTAGCAGGTAAGGTGGGGACTTGGCAAGACAGAGAAAATCCCAGGCATTTTGCAGATTTTAGAGACCAGAAGGGCATCAATATACCAAATGCATTCACACAGTAATTCCTGCACCAGTTCTTTAATTTCTGAAAGAACTTAAAAATATATCTTAGAGGTCATTCAATTCTTGCTCTCTCTGGATCCACAAAACTCAGCCCCACTCACAAGCAGTGGCCAGTCAAAAAAAAAAAACAACCTCAGAGAAATATTAGCAAACAGCCAAATTCTGGATTTGCTGTGCTACAAATTCTAAAGGGCATCAAGAATCTGGGAAGAGAGCTGAGAGATTTTTCTGGTGATTTGTCTGCAGACCACACAGACAGGCAGAGCTCCTGCAGAACCTGCAGCTTCAGCTTTGGCCCCCAAGGTCTCAGAGGGTGCTCCAGCCACTGCAGACACAAACCCAGGTGTGAGTGGCACAAGCACCACCCCACAACATCTTTGCAGGGTTGTATCTCACCCACCTGAGCCCTGAGCATCCCCTCACCATCACACCCCAAGTGCCAGCTCTGAGAGTGTCACTTGGTGCTTTTGGTATTGAGAGCTTCTCAGCCACGGGGCAGGGCTGGCGCTTAGGTGGCTCTGCCCAGAAAACTGCCCCAGAAAGCTCAGATGCTGAGGGACGTGGCTTCCCCCTCCTAGGCGGGAGCCACGTGTCAGTTCTGCAGCTGATAACACTGATAACGCACCTAAGCAGGGGTCCAAAGAGGTGCACAGGCTCCTGCACCATTTATAAACCTTATTCCCTGCCCTTGGTGGCTCTGAACCAGCATCCTGCAAACAAATGGCCCAGAGCCACAGGAAATTAAACCGGAGAGTGCCAGGTCTGGGTGGCCCTTCTGGTGCATGGATTGATTTCCAAATATTAGGCGTGGTTCTCTGGAGGCTGATGGAGCTCCGGGATGGAAAAGAGAGTGTGGGATACCATCTGGGGCTGCTCATTCGGTGTGATGGGGCTGCTGTGGCTCCTGGGCCCCCGCCAAGTCCCACTGGTGGTTCTGCATCCTTCTGCGTGGTCCCACCCGCTCGTCCAGGGTGAGCCTTCCTCGCCCCGCTGCCCACGGCAGCAAAGCTGGCAGGGGCCCACCAGATGCTCCTCGCCCCCTGCAGGGCCTAGGAAAGGTGGAAAAGCACTTTTCCCGAGGAAAAGCAGCAGACAGAGCACAACGACAAGGATAATCCTCTAGGTGGCATCCAGAAGCCTCGAACTTCACACAAAACTTTTCCCGGGGCTGCGCACAGCCTTGTCCTTGGCCCTCGGGATGCTCGGCGGGCCGGCTGTCACCGTAGCTGATAAAAACCACACCTCCGATGCTTCTTCATCCCGTGCCAAGCCCTCGGCACCTTAAACTGAGCTCATTCTGAGGCAGTCAGCTCTTAGGAAATGGCACAAGGTCTAAGGAAAGGTGCTTAACAGCAATCTGTGTAAGAAACTTTCCTCATTCATAGGAGGAACTGGTTGAAACCAGGGCATCAGGGCTGGGAAGAAAGGAGGCATTTATCAAACATTTATGGCCTTTCCTATTGGCACATCTTAATAGTACATAGGGATGAAGTAGAAAAGACTCTGTGTGGCTCTGTTAATGATTATGTCTATTCCAGCACAGCCTGTGAATCCAGTGCCTTGCCTTTAAGACTAACTCCAGGTGTTTCAAAGGTTGATAAATTGCATGCAAAGAGGATAATTATAGAACAGCCTTTCCCTATGGAAAGTTCCCTCCTAATGTGCTTGATTATGCCATCAATCCCAAAGGTTTCTAACTCCCCTAAACTTACATCATGTGTATAAAATTCCTGTTGTCATTTCTATTATTTACAGTCACATCCAGGGTGAAACGCTGGCTCTGCAGAGTCAGTGCAAGTCCACTGCAGCAGAACCAGGATGTGGCTCCTCACTTTTTTCAGGACTCTTTCCAGGTCTTGGCTCCAAAGCTGCTCTGTCACTATTCCCACAGCTTGGTGCGAGTTGTGTGGGTGAGCCAAAACATCCGCAAAACGAGGCCAAAATGTTTCTGAAATGCAAAGACTTCGCTGGTGGGGTCCTTTCTCTCTCAGCCCATGGTTCCTGAGCCACCTGAGAGCAGGCTGAGCCCTGTTCTGTCAGCTCACACCATCCATGTCCTGACTGAGCCAAGGTGCAGGACAAACCCTGGGGGCTTGAGCTCTGCCCTAGCAGAGGCCACCTCTGTTCCCTCCAGTTCTGTGCTGGCCTGAACGAGCTGAGAAGGAACTCAAACTCCCCAGGCAGTTCAGAGCTTGCTGACACACAGGTGATGATACACAGGCAGGGGTTTCGTTAGCACTGGGGGGGCTCTGTCTTTGGAGTTTTCTGCATTTGAAAGGCCTGCCTGTTTTTATTCTTCTGTGTTTCTGTACTAACATTCAATGGCAGGAAGAGAGGGAAGAACTGGAGAAAGGTTATGGTTTTCCTTAGTTTTTAAACCAGGCAGAAAACTGTCATTAATGATCAGAAAGATGAAGATTTCCATGGAAAAAGGCGAAAAATATTAATTCTATGAGACATGACTGTTGTTAAATTCAGGCAGTGGGGTCCTTTTATTCATCTTCCTCCACCCCCAGTGCTAAGAATTACAGCATATTTTATACACAGCATATTTTATACTCCATCCCTTGGTAATACCCCTGCAAGGGCACAGGCCAAACCTTTGCTTTACATCTCCCCCTTCCAAACTATCCTTAAACTCTTGTGGGGGAAACTGGACATGGAATGGGGAGACCCCTCTGCTCCATTTGCTCTTCAGGTGCTCCTGTGCTGGTCCAGCCTTCCGGCGAGGAGGCTTCAAAAGGGGAGCTTTCTTTTTAATGCCTGATGGCATTTTCAGATGTCCTGAAAAACCTGCCTCTATCTACATTGTTACAACTTGCAGGGTGTTTTGAGGTCGTTCCTTTGTCAAATCACAAACCACGTGTTTTGCTGGAAACATTTGTTTTTCTTGTCGTCTAAGTGATTTCCTATGGAAGTAGCGATGCCCTTTATTTTAAGGCTCAGTTTGTATCGCAGAAAATTGACCTCTTTGGAAGCAGAATTCTGGGGGTTCTTACTGGTCTTTATAAATATCTTCTTCTTTTTTTCCTCCCTTGCGGCTGTGTAAAGTTTTGCAGCTTCCTATTTTGGTGCACCTCAATAAGATTTAAATGACAATTAAAAAGTACAGTGTTTGTAGTCCTGGGCATTGTGTGACAACTCAAACCAAAACCCAAAGAAAGGAAAATGAAGGATGATGGTGGGTTTGGTGGGAAAGGACTGTTAACTTAAGGCAAGTGTGATAAATGGGAGGAGTGGCAGCCACGTTATTCTATCAGTTCTGCTCTCTGTGCAGAGCTAAGGGCTTGTATATTCTGTAACTTGTAGCCTTTATGAAGTGCCAGTGAACCAAAAGACAAATTGCTGCGTGACACCAGTGCTTTCTAACAGTGTGTGCCTTGAAAAATGTTCCTGAGTGAGTTCCTATTTTCAATTAACTCTGGAAGTGAAAAGACAAATGGAGACAGAAGAATCACTGCTCCATTACCTATTCACCTGTTCGCTAGAGATTAATTTTCAAATAGGCTTAGGAGTATTGACTATAACATAAAACCCAGATGTAAACACAGGAAAAATTAGGGGCTAGGCAATCTTTCACAGTCCATTTATCCTCCTGCACTGCATTTAAAATTCAGTCACAGAAACTAGACCTGCTAAGAATTTGAGGAAATAGGATTTTTTCTCCCTCCCCAAACAGATTTTCCATTATTTTTCATATCTGCAATGCCTTTCACCTACTGAAACAAAGCTACTTTTGCTTTCTGAAGAGTGAGAAAGACATTCGGTGTAATTTAGTTAGCATGTAGAAAATATAGCAAAGCATATTTCTGAGCGAGTCTGCCCCATTTTAGAGCAGTCACTTGGCCTTTTTCCTGCTGACATATCCCTGAACAAATGTTGAAAAAGAAAGCACATATATAAAACAAAGAGGAAGGTTGTTGCTGTAAATATCAAAACTACTTACACAGATGTAACAGAGATGCCAGTGCAGGGAAAGCTGATCCTGCGTGGAAAAGGAGGTGGAAGAGGCAAAGGCATAGCCAGGAGCCTCTGTTTGGGGAGGGAGGTGGGGAGAGCCCTCACGAACCTGCACCTTCTGGCAGGAGAGCTGAGATCAGACACACCAAGACAAGGGCGCAGGAGCATTTGCTGTTCTCTTCTGGGCTTCCCTGGGACCGTGAGTGTTTGAAGGGGGTGTCTGGAGCTGCTCTGTGCCACCCCGGAAACAAAAACTTTGGCACTGGGTTTTTGGGCAGCAACATTCAGCCGTGCCTGCCCTTTGGTCAGCTTTTCCTCCAGTGGCAACCAGCAGCACTGCAAAACAAAGGTGTGTAAATTAACAGTGCACTTCTGGAGAGGAGTTCTGCAGCTTTGTGTTGTAATTCCGTCTGTCTTCATTCACTCCTGTGCAGAGATGTCAAAGGTGTGGGCAGGAGATGGAAACACAGAGCTCCTGAGCTTTTGCTTTTCTTCTTCCACTTTCCATACAGCAGGAGCTCTAGCTGTCCTGTATTCCAGGCATTTTCTGTGGATGTACCATGGAGAGGGGTGTGCAACATCTCAGCCATTGCCAGAGCAAAGAGCACACGCATCAGGAATCACACAACACCCAAGGAGGTCTGGCCACTGCCATGACCCATTGCTCCTCAAACCTTTGTGGATGGGGGAGAACTGCCAGACTTCCCAGGCCTTGTTTCCTCAGGAGACATGGGTAAAATGGCAACAGGGGAATGACATCAGCTACAGTTCGCATTTTTGTTCCTTTATTAGAAATACTCCCACTTTTACCTGCACTTTTAATGTTGTAATCTAGAATTTAACCCATTCTAATAAGTTGGAAATTACTGTGTGATGTTCACAGTGGGTTCTGGAGAGTCTCACAGACCGTGCAGATATAGCAGCACTGAATTTATTTAAATTGGTTTTGTAAAGAAAGCTTTTGGAGTATCTGCAAGTATAAACATTATGGAGACCTGAAGAGTCTCCCTAAAGCCTCACAGCTGGAAAATAGCATCAAGTAGGAGAAGGAGGGAATTTTTTCCAGGCAGGCTTTGTCCCATGCTTGTCCTGCAGTGAGGGGCAGTTCACAGCTTCTGTGTGTTTCCAACACAACATGCAGAGTTTCCCAGAGAAGTTGTGGATGGCCCATTCTTGGAAGTGTTCGAGGCCAGGTTGGACAGGGCTGGGTTCTGCCTGGTGTAATGGAAGATGTTCCTGACCATAGCAGGGAGGTTGGACTGGATGATATCAAAGGTTCCATTCTTTCCTCCCAATTTCTGGCCCTTTTTTCTCCCACTCTCCCAAAGCTGGTGGGAACCATAAGGATGTGGAAAACCAAAGGATTGCAGAAATTTTCTCTCAGATGGACACCACAGTGAAACCACTGCTCCACAAGTGGCAGAAGTGATGGAGCTGCTTCTTAAGGATCTGAGTCCTTTGCCCCCCTCTTGCCCAGTGAGCTGAGACCCACAGGAGCAAGGTAAAGCTGTGCATGCCTTGCCTGAGCAGCTGGATGCCACCAGATTAGAGTACATGACTGAGCTCTGTTTGCCTTCTGCACTGGCACTTGAATGTGGGGCATTTCCTTTATTCAGCTGCCAGTGTTCACAAATCTTGTGAAAACATCATTTTCTTTGATATTTCTTCCCTTACACCAAGTGTGCCAAAGCTGTGAGGGGAGGTTTGACTGCAGGGTCAGTGAGGATAAATCTCACTGGCTGTTCAACCCTGATCCTGGATTTGTAAGACCAAACTGTGCTTGGCCAAAGTTACCTGTAATGACTCAAATAAACCTTATTAAACCTTTCTAAAATCTATTAACTTATCTATAAACCTTAAACATAGCTAAACCTTATTAGATATATTTTATGCAACATCAAGAGCTAAATAAATTCTAGTTAAATAATAGTTAAGATGCTGCATAAGGCAGCTTAGGTCAGCTAATGCTCTGAATGAAGTTTTAAGTGATAAAGTGACAAGGATGCTTGGTGTGCACACAGCCAGTGCCCTGTGGCCAACCTCCCCTCTGACCTAAAACTCAGAGAAATGTTCTCATTGTAGTTATTGTCCTGTAGTTTTGTGTTTTTCTGCCTACTACACTTTGTGCCCAAAAGGGAAGGATCAGTGTTTACCACATGCATTAAAAATATGATGTCTTTTAACTCCTGGGATCTGGGTCCAAAGTTGTTGGTTGGTGTTTGTAGCTCTGTTCACACCTCTGGTTGTCATTATATCTGCACTTAATAGCTGGTCATATTTCAGCAGGGTAGATGTGATATTTCTCACATATTGAGTTTCTGCTGAACAGGCTGTTTTTTGTGTGAGAAGGAGTGAAATGTGCCATAAAAATACAGGAGACAGCCTTAGCCCAAGAAAGACTGTTTAGAGCCTGTACTGCACTCCCTCATTCACCAGGGCCCGGATTAGGCCTTTGAGTGGTTTGGGAATGAAATGGGAATGAATTCCTCAAAGCTGGTGTAGATAGGGTGGGTCAGCATAAAAGGGACTGAAGGGGGAGAAACACCCAGTGAAGAGGTGACCTGCTGGTTTGTACAAGCTGTGGACTGTGAGAGACAGAAGAGATCCTGGATGGCCACCTGAGGCTGACAGGGAGGAAGGGAGCTCACAGTGCAGAGCGCACTTTTGTTTTGTGATTTTTAATTTTTTTTTCCTAGGGCAGGCACTCATTTTTGTCCAGCCAGAAGAATTACAGTTTCTGTAACAGCCCTCCTGTGGAAACAGCCCCAGGTCTGTCAAGTTAGTGCAGAAAGATCCAGTACTCAGAGATCACAGATTCACAGAATCAGGATGTTAGGGGGTTGGAATGGACCTTAAAGATCATTTAGTCACAACCTCCCTGCCGTGGGCAGGACACCTCCCCCTAGCCCAGGTTACTCAAGGCCTTTTCCAACCTGGCCTTGAGGACTTCCAGGGATGGGGCAGCCACAACTTCCTTGGGCAACCTGTCCAGACACCTCAGAGAGCAGTACCAATGTCACTGGGAGAGCCTCTGCTCAATTCTGACCCTTTCCCAGCAATTTTGCTCACACCTGGGGCCAGGTGTGTCTGCTTTTGGTCACCAAGCCACACCGGTGGCTGCCCTGGCTGGAGGGGGTCCCAAGGGCTTGCGTGCCTCAGCACAGTGCCTGATGGAGCAGGGCTTCCCTCTGGGCACGGTGCTGTGCAAACAGGGGTGTGGAGGGTGTTTTCCACCTTCCTCTGGAGCACCGGGCACTGCTCACCGGCTGGGACAGGATGCTGGGCTGGGGGAGGCACCGCTCTGCGCCGGGGTGGCAGTGCCGGCGTTGCTGTCTCCCCGGTGGGCTGGAGTCCTGTGATATCCTTCCGGCTGGTAACATGCCCAGGACAGAGTTTTAGCACCATCAGCCACTTGAGCTGCTTGCAGCCTCGGTGCAGCGTTACCAAAAATAAGGCTGTTTGAACGCAGCAAGTGTTGGGAAACGAGCTGTCCCTCTCCCACTCTCTTTATCTCTCCCCGCCGAGGGTGGCCGAGTGTGCAAGAGCAGAGGGAGGACAGGAGCCTGCTGAACACTGACCAGGGCTCAAGCTTTCCCTCTTTTCCCTTCTGCTTCTTCTGAGGGAAGCACAAATTCTTACACCTCACAGAACAGGCTCACCAAAAAAACTGCCTCAATGGCTTCCTCTGCCGAAAGGAGCTCTCAGGATCAGTTTCCCAGCCCTTAACCCACCGCCCGAGACACTGAAAGAGAAGAAGGGGGTCAGGAGCCAAACACAATGTTAATCAGATTAGGACCTTTCTTGGGACACCTTTATTTTCACTTTGCTTTCCCTGCTTCAGTTACTTACCTCATCTCTCCTGAATGCCGGGGCAGTATCCCAGACAATGGCCTGGAGCATCCTTCACAGGGTAGATTTTTTAGTCTCCAGCCCAAATGTTTACTCCTAGATCTGGCTAGTCCCCAGCTGAAGCAGTGAGTCAGTTGGCTGGACATCTCTTTGTGCAGTTCCTGCTTTCATCCGGGACTGCACTGGGCCTGCACTCTCAAGGGAGACAGCAGATTTTTTTTATCCTGTTTTCACATTATGAGCATTGAAGCAGCTCAGCTGGGACAAGTTAAGTCTTTGGGGCATGTGCATTGCTGCAGAAGTGTCAAGGAAGATTAAAAATAGGCATAGAAGTCTGACTGCTAGACTAACCCCCAGAAAATGCTAGAGGGGAGCTTTCTGTCTCAGTGCAAGGTAGAAGGAGGTTAGAAACTGTGAGCAAAAGACCATCTTTATCTGCTGCCTTTTCATTCCTGCAGTGTGTCTTTAGGCTACAGGCTGAGTATTCACGCTTGGTCATAAAAGAGAGAAGCATAAGCCAATTTTCCCCTGTACCAGAGGAAAAAGGTAGAGCATTCAGCCAACTGTCCAGGTGAGAAAACACCACGGCAGTGGTGGTGCCGTCAGTTTATTAGCACAGGTATGTGACGGAAACCCCACAGCCAGGCTTCTGTCCCTGCTGCCCCTGAGCTCCCTGTGTGGCTGAGCAGAAGAGATGGCTGGGAAGTGACATCAGCATCGTTTGGGTAAAAGAGGGTGGGTGGGAGAAGGGCAGTGGGAGGCTGGGCCAGCCTGCTGGCACTGCAAGGCAGAGGGGAAAGGGGGGAGTTTCACATGGCACATCCTGAGCAAGAAGGAGTCGCAGACTGGGATAGAGGATACACAAAAGGAAAGTTTAGACTCAGTTTCAGGAAAGATGCTCCATCAGCTGTTGTATGGTTGACTGCTTTCCCAGGGGAAATCATGAGGATGAGATTTTTTAAAACTAAGTGGGGCAAAGAATGAGAAAATTCCCAATCAAAGCCAGTCTCAAACTGGCTCCTGCATGAAGAACCAAGGTCCCTTCCCTTCTTTTCTGGCCTCTGGTGTTCTTGCTCACCAGTTGATTCCTCCCCTTAACCCCTGCCTATGTGAACAGCCTCAGTGTCTCAGTGGATGTGACGTTGCCTCCTGCCTGTCCTGCTTCCCCTCTGCTCTGTGCTCTCCATTCCCCTGCCTTCTCTTGCTCTCTCATCCTCTCCCTGCCTGTCTGTCCCCAGGGTCCAAACTTCTGGGGACCTCCTGCTTCTGGTTTCATCTTTCCCCCAAATTTCTGTGAATTTCCTGCTGCAGAGGACTGCAGTGTTCCCAGCCATGGGTCACTGGCCAGGAGACAGGGTTTGCATCCCCACAGCTCCATGCACCTGGCTAGGAGCATGGAAGGCTGTGATCCATATTTTGCTTATATGAAGAAGCTGAGAGGCAGCCAAGAGAAGAGGTTTACTTGAAGTGGGACTCAGGAATGAGCTGACTCAGTTCTCTGGCATCCCATCCCAAATCCTTTCACTGGCTCAAGGTTCCCGCACTCCTGCCTGACCTATTCACCAGGAAAGCCTGTACTGTGAGAGCACTCCCAGCATGTTAGGAAGCACAGAACTAAAAACATGATCCAGAGGGAGATTAGACTTAGGTGTAATGCTGGAAACTTCCCACTTCCCTCTGGATTAAGCATTTAAACCATTGTTGCCATTTCTTTCAACAAGAGGCACTAAACAATAAACAATAAACAAGGCACATGTAACATTATTTACCAACTAAGGAAGTTGGGAGTCTCCATAAAACATTCCCCAGATTTGAAGTAATCATGTTTTTCAATGGAATATTAAAAAAAATTTTTAAATTGGCACAGAGCATCTTTCTTGAAGTCTAGGCAAGAGGCGAATATTTATTTGCAGTAGCAGCACACGGCATACTGACTGTAACTAGGTGGGAATGCTAAACACACCCAGCTTCCCTGCTGGTGTCTGAAAACAGGGATAAATCCTCCTGCAGACAAAAGACAGATGGTGTGGGCACTACTAAAATCCTGGCTTCCCGGAATAAGGAGGCTGTGCAAATCCAGAGGTTCAGAGTGTGAAAGATTGCTAATTAATTATTATCTTTATTGGGATGCTGTCATGCTCTGCCAGTGGCGTTGAGGTCTGGCAGAGAGCTCAGCCCTAGGGCCAGGCAGGGTATTTTTGGGATGCTCTTAATTTATCCTCCCTGCATGACTCATGTGCTATTTCTCCTGCAGGGGAAGGGCAGTCAGGCTGCTGTTGTTACAGAGGCAGAGGATGCTAAAAAAGAGCAGAAAGCTGCACCTTTGACAGCTCTTGTCTGTGGCTGCACTGCCAGAGCAGGAATCAAGCAGCACCAAGGTGGGGAGTGTGAGCAGGTGGTCAAAAGTGAGGCTGAGTCAGTGGGAGGCTGACTGGTGGCCAGACTGGGGAAGAAGGCAAGCTGGAGAAGGAACAGTGAAACAGGAAGCACAGAGGGAGAGTGGGAGTAGAACTGGGAGATCTGGATGTTTTGCTGGGAAACAGAGATGAGAGATGGACCGTGGCTAACTGGGAGAAAAAGGCCTGGAACAAGGAACCAGAAACAGAGAAGAGGTAAAACAGGACAGCACAGGAAAGGGCTCATCTGTAATGATTTACAAGAAATGTCTGTCCAAGGAATAGAATCCCTCAAACCTAGGAGGGAACCAGAGGTTCCTGTTGTCCTCCAGCTGCCAAGTCTCCGTGAGACCCGAGGGCAGCACGTCCTGTCTGGCAGTACAGGGACACCTCTGTGGCCCCCTGATGCTTACCCCAGGTGACAGAAGTGTCCTGGGCATCAGGAAACACTGTTCTCCTCTGAGGGTGACTGAGCACTGGCACAGGTGGCCAGGAGGGGTTGTAGAATCTCCCTTTTGGAGACCCTCAAAAGCCATCTGGACATGGTCCTGGGCAACCAGCCCTAGGTGGTCCGGCTCGAGCAGGGGTGGCTGGGCCAGGAGACCTCCAGAGGCGCCTTCCAACCTCAGCTGGTCTGTGGTTCTGTGGTTCCTGAGGCTCTCTCATCTTCCTGCTGCCTCTCTCTGTAGGATGGGCTGTTACACCAGCTGACCCTCTCCTTCTTCTTTTAGCTGGGCTGGGCAGGCTGAAGGATTGAGAGCTCCTGAGCATTGAGGAAGACTCTTGAGAGGCCTGTGGTACAGAGAGTTGAGCAAGTGCACGTGTATGATTCCAGCTGTTCCTTCTTGTGGTCAGCAGTGTTTCTGGAAAGCCTTGTTTTATTTCTGTGCTCACAGATGAAACAGCATCCAGCCCTCTTAAGGGGTATATCTGGAAAAATGTTAATGAGGGCAGCCAGATGGCCAATTCCAGTGACTCACAGGGGCTTCCCAAAAGGCTTCTTAGTGCACACCATAAGTGTGACATAAATATTCCTTTGATCCTTTCAGAAATTTTATTGGGATTTCTCCCTTATTTGATTTGAAAAGAGCCTTTGTCTCATTTCCCACCAGTTCAGGCTTTTGCTTCTCCTGGTGTTACAGCATGTCAAAATGCTGAACACTTATATGTGACTCCCAAAATTTGCATTACAGGTGGGGAGGAGGTAGAAGAAGAAAATACATCCTTTCACCCCTTCTGCTTCTAATGCTGGAGGCTTCTTTCCGGTCAAAACAAGGCATTGTCAGGTTCACTTATCTCAGGGATCTCAAACGTGCTGTGTGTGCCTCAGCAGCCTGCAGGCAAGAGAGCTCCCTCTCTCTGCTGTGCTGGAGGGAGCCTGCTGATGCTCCTGGAGCCTGATGCTTGCTGCTCCACTCCAGAGCTTTCACAGCACCAAAACATTGGCTCATTTGCCACCTGCTCCCTCCCAGCCTGTGCATCAGTCCTGTGCAATGTGACTGCTGTGGCACATCACTGCTGTTTTCTGAGTTCTTTCTGTGTCATCCTGGAGCGGGGAGAAACCTCAGCCCTCTCTCTTCACATTCTCATGGTGAATTTTCCAGCCTGATTTGGTTTTTTTTAAGATGCGAGCTTTGGATCCACACATGAATTTTTTTGCAGTCGTGAACAACCAGGTCAGGAAACCATGGTTTGTGAAAAAATGGGTCATCTGGGCTTCCAGGTTTGTGGCTCACTTCATTTTGCTGCCAGACTGCATAGCACTGTTTTGGCTCTGCCATGTGAGCCACGACTGCTCAGCTCTTCTGGACATTTGGGCCATTCACTGTTAGGGGATTGAGAAACAGATTTAGATTCCTGATCTGTAACTCTAACTCTAAAGAAGGTATCTTTGGGTTTTTTTGAAGGACACCTGACACCGAACAGCCCCTGCTATTTTTAACAAAATCATAAGAATAGGGTAAAAACCTGGAGGCCCCTTTGAGGTTCTTTGGAAAATCCAGGGCCTCTAAACTGAATTTTTATCTTTCTCAGAGGGATCCTTTGATGTCTTTTTGCATTAAGATTAATATCCACACTGCTCTGCAGGTACTCCCCTAACGCTTAGGAACTGGGGCTTGACATGGCACTGTCAGCCCAAGAGCACCAGTTTTCCTCCCACACCATTTTGCTGGACAAGTAGAAGTGTGGGGATAGAGACACCCAGCCCTGGGGTAGGTCCTAAACTCTGCCCAGATCCTTGTTCATCTCCCAGTGGGCTGATCCCAGGCCTTTACAGGGGGTTGCTGATTAGAACTATTAAATGTAGTGCATAAGGGGAGGTGGGGCTGGGCAAATGAGGCCCCGGCTATCCCTGGCTCAGCAGAGTGTGGGTGCCCAGCTTCCTTGGCTCCTTTGGACAGCCCCAGCCAGGGAGGCCCTCAGCTACGCAAGGCCCTGTGTGCTCTGGTTATTGATGTCCCCAGAGCTGTGGCCATGAAAAAGGGGACCAGCTCATGTCTGAGTCCTGGCACTTGGCTGGCACGGCCCGTGGAGGTGGCTTGGCTTCCCACAGGGACTTCCAGAGACGGGCTGGGGAATCAACACCACACCTTGGGGTGGGCACGGGGCTGGGATCAAGCAAAGAAGGCAGAATCACATCTTGACTCTCCCCAAAGAATCAGCAGGAAAGTCCCCATTAAACACCTGGGATGGAGCAGGGATGTGTGTGGTTGGTGCAGGAGGTGAATGGCAGCAGAGCAAGTCTCAGCAGGAGACCTGGCTGCTGTGGTGCAAGGACAGGGCACAAGGGAAACCCAGCCTTCCTGGATTTTCCTTAGAAATATGCCTGTGAGTGGAAACCACTCATCCCCACGGCACAGCATTTTTGCTGGAGGTGAATTCCTCTCTCCCTCTGTGAGGTGAGTGCTTTGCAGCCCCAGTGTGTTGGAGCACACTTGGTGTTTCCAAACCACGTCCCTCGTGTTAGACTCTGAAACCCACCACTGGACACACAGAAAAAAATGATCCCCTTCCTCCTTCCAGGCCAACACCAGATAGGGCAGAGATAATTCAATACACACATTCAATTAGGGTTTTTTAATTAAAAGGTATCTAACAGCTATTTCTAAAATCCATACTTCCACATCCCTGCCTTTGTGCCTGGGCCCAGTCCTGCTCCCCTGTGATCTGCTGCTCAGCTGTGCCTGTGGTGCCTGGAGTCCCTCCCTGTGCCCTGCATGCACTGAGGGCATCTTCCCCTTTCCACTTGTGGCTGACTGCTCCAGGACAGCCTCATCCTTCCCTGGCCCAGGAGAGGTGGTCTCAAGCTGTTGCTCTGGAGGCATTGACATCACTCAGGAAAATGTGCCTGGACCCTCAGAAGCTTTGGAAAAAGAAGGAAGATAGTTTCAAAGCCTGGAAAGAAAGCTAATTTTTAATCTTTAACAGCCATCTTCAGTCTAAAATTGCATTTAGCACCATATTAAATGATACCACTGTGCACTATTCTAGCACAGAGCTGCTTAGAAATAGCTTTAAAGAAAGAAAGGAGGATGAGTCACAGAGCCCAAGGAACAGATGTTCAAACTGCAGAAACCATCTTTCTGACATGAAAGTCCATTAAGCTGAACACTTTTACATCTGCTGATGTTCCGATCCTCTAAATTGATGAGCAGAGAATTAAATAACAACAATAAATTAGAATACTTAGATATTCAACTATGCTTTAATTAGTTAGAAACCTGTGGTGGCCTGAAATTGGTGCCACACCTGTGGTTGCCAGAGCTCTGTGGGGAGCCCATGGAGGAAGCCACTGTGGGCTATATCACCTCAGATCTAAAGAAAAGGGACCAGATTTGACAGCTGTGATGCTGGAGGCAGCGGTTTGTAGGTGCCAAATGAACGTGCTCTTCATCCTGGCGCAACAGGCATTGGCTGGGGCATGTCTGCTGCTGGATCTGGTCTGTGTTATGGAAAAAACTTTTGCTAAACGCAGGAAAAGCAGGGAGGAGGAATCTCAGCTCCTGGAGGAGGAGATTGCACCACAGAGGTAGGGTTAGGGTGGGCAGCTGCAATGAGAGGAGAGGGAGAGATGAGCAAAGACAGGGTGGGTTTGGAGGAAGGAAAATGCAGTGGGCTTGGCTGTATTAATCCTGATTTGCCAAGAAGGGTGTGAGGGCTAGACAGGGACAGGGGCATGGCACTTAGAGACAGGGATGGGATGAGGAGCTCTGTGCATCTGTGGCCCATCAGCTCCAGGGGTGCAGCTAAAGCTGGGAGAGCCAGGAGGGTGATCCTGAGGGTGATCCTGAGCTCCTCCAGCTCCCCTTCCTACCCCTGTGCCCATCTCCTGGTGCTCCCTCTGCAGCATCTGCCTTGGTTTCCACCACCTCTGCTGCTGCCCATCCACCATCTGGGCTGGAGGTGTTTTCCCTGCAGGTTTGGTGCTTTTCAGGGGGCTCTGCTTCTGCATGGGGGATCAGATCCTGGAATTCTCCAGGCATCTAATTACTGGGGGGTGTCAGGAGCTCGGATCCCTTTGTGGGTGCTGTGCCTCCCCTTTTGGATGTGCTGTGGGTAAAGGGGAACAGTCCAGAGCAGCCTGAGTGATTTGTTCAGAACCTCTCCCAGTCTGAAATTGAATTAGCAGGAGATCTGTGCTTTGTTTTGGTTCTTAAGTAGAAGCAGCTGGGTTGAAGGGTTGAGGAGGGGGAATAAAAAGAAGCTGCTAAATCAGCTTTACTTTTGGGCAACTGCTTGGAGATCTCCCCACAGGGCTGGGCTCCTGCTTCCCATACTCATCCACTAGCATGCCTTCCTGGAGATTTTATTTTTCAGTTTGAAAATGTGGGTCATTGATAGAGCAGAAGTTACAGCAGGCTGGAATATGTAGGTCAGGAAAACTGTACCAAGAAAAAGAAAAAAAAAGAAAAAGAAAGAAAAAACTTTTTACAACCGCTTCCAGCAGGAAAAGGCCATGCTGGGATTTGGGCTTTTGAATGGGATATCCTCTCCTGATCCAAGTGCCCCGGCTGAAACGCCCAGCACTTCATGGCCAAGAATAACAGGAAGATCAGAGAAGGGGAAGGGGGGAGAAGGGGCAGGCAGGGGGTCTGACCAGCTCATATGACCCTCCATTAGAGACTTATAAAAAGGGCTGGTACGAGCTCATTTTTCATGAGTTTTAATCCCTCCTGCTTATGATGCTGAGCCAAGGGTTTTTCTGGAGAATCTGAGTCACAAGGCTTGCAGCTGGAAAGAGAGGATTGATAGCAGTGGCTCAGCAGGCACAACCACGTCTGCAGAGCTGGGAGGGGAGCAGCAAAGCCACCGCTTTCAACACCACCACAGATGCCTTTGAGGGAATGGGGGGAAAGTGGGAGGAACACACCAAAAATATTAGGAAGGGGAAGACAGCAGTAGTCCTCATGTCACTGTTCCTGCTGCTCTCAGGAGCCCCTGGAGCAGAGGGATTTTATAAAGAGGGCTGTGCATGTGTGTGTGCATGCAGGGGAAGCTGGCGTGGTGATTTCACTGTAGGCTTAGCCAGAGGATGTTTGGGAGCAAGGAGGTCTCTCATGGAGTTTGGTGTCCCAGCTTGTGTTTGCCTGTCTTTTGTTTTATTTAGAAATGGATATATAAAAGTTCTGGGGATGTTGTTCGGGTTTTTTTTTACAGAGAGAGGAGTTTTTTGCTGGAGCTTGACTGGAGTCCTGTCCTGTGTGCTGCCAAGTCTGATATCTGAGCAGGAGAAGGGAGGAGCAAGGAGAGATGCTCGGCCCTGGCTCAGCCTCAGTGCATTCCCTCACGGTATGGGCTGGGCTTCCTTTAAGCAGGAGAGCATTAAAGCTGTGTAGAAAAAAGCACAAGGCTCTTTCCCCATTCCAGCTGGGATTTCGTGTCTGTCAGGCAGTGCCTCATTGCCATGTTTCCCAGCAGATGCTGATGGGGACACGAGTGCCTGTGTCCTGTTACATCCCTCTGCCTGCTCTCTGTCTGGCACTCCAGAGCCTTATTCTCTGTTATCCTTTTCCCAGGATAGGAGGCAAGCGAAGGCTGTTGCAATATTTGAGTCTTGTTAACTCTTCCAGGAGGTGCCTGCATGAGTGTCTTTGCTGTGGGAGGGGCAGAACCCCTCCCTGGGTGTTAACCAGAACGTGTCTCTCCTCAGCCCTCACTGCACGCTGATGTGTGCAGCTGGTTCTGCTCGAATCCCTCTCTAATTAAGGAATCTGATGAGGGATGTCTCACGCTGTGCTGGGAAGGGGCATTTACACACAGGCAGGGCCCCTTCCAGAGCCCTCTCTGGGCTGAGCAGTGCTCACAGTGAGTGATCCTACAGCCATGAGCCGCTCTTGCCAGGCCAAGGGAGAGTCAAGAGGGAGCTCACTTCTCTCTGGGGTTTTTTTTTAGTCTCTTACTACAGAGGAAAGCTCAAAATAATACTTCTTCCTCAAAGGAGGCTCCCTCCCTGCCCAGTTGGACATACCCCTTCCCTCAAAGCTCTGTTGAAAATATCTGCCAGGGAGACCTGACATCTCAGTTCTTTCATAATTGATTCACACAGGAATTATTCCATGGTAGGAATAGCCTGAACTTTTTTTACAGTTTTGGTCGTTTTGGGGTTTTTTTTGACTGCTCATGTCCTTCCCTTCCTGGCTTTCTCACCCCAGGTTGCCTCTGCCCTGTAAAAGCAAAAAATTACACCCTCAACAGGAGTAACAGTGATGTAAGAAAACCCCACTAATTTTAGGTTTCTCATCCTGCAGTGAGCTCAAGATTTACACTGCAGAGGAAATCTCTGCAAACTCTCTTATTTATGACAACAGCAAGACAAAAGAATTCAAATTGACTTCTCATCAGCTCTCAGACAAGGTATTTCTTTCTTTCCTTCTGTTTTCCCAACTCTGAAAGGAGTGAACTTGCTGAGAAGATACAGACACAACTTCCTGCACTGGAACAGGGCTGCAGTGTAGGTGAGAGTGGTCTGAAGCAACCTGCACCACTTCAGCTTGCATTTCTACCCAGGGTGGTGTGGTAAAGCCTCTTTTCATGCTACTGGGATGAGATTAGAGGGGGTGCAATGTGTTATTTAAAAGCCCCCTAAACAATTTTGATGTTTTCCGTTTATAAGGCAATAATATTGAAATGTCCTGGGTCCAATAATTCTAATTAGTATGAAAATTAGCTATTTTTTTCCTGCTGGCAGAGGGAATTTCCTGCTGGCAGGTTGGGAGTGTAGCTGACAGGACGATGCCTAAATGTCATGCAACTCAAATTGTTCTTGGAAGTGAGTTCAGGTTGTTACATGAATGAGATATTTCAGTAGTGTCCTGGAGCAGATGAACCCCATCTCATCTGTGGGATGGCAAGGGGATGGAAGGATGTCCCCAGCAAAGCTGGGAGCTGGGTGGGGAACTCAACGGGGAAATGAATCTTTGGACTAGACACCAGCTGTCCTAAAGGAGCTTGGAGGAAGGTCTGGTCCTTCCACGTTATGTGTAAATTCAGTAATTGGCAGCTGGTTTGGGAGCTGAAGGCATTTCTTGGTGCCCATGGAGGGAGTGGTTATGGGGTACATCTTATTTCCCAAACAATTGCCCACCCTCTCTGCACACCCAATTTGTAAATTGTATTGTATTGTTTACAACTCATCACCCAAAAGAAAGCAGTTCCCTGAGGGATGGAAGCAGAGGGGGAAGGTAGGAGCAGAACAACATGAATAACCAGGTTTCTCCTAATTCCCAGTGTCTGGAAGGCTAATCCTGACCTACTTGGGGTAGGGATACCATGATGTAAGGGGGATTTTTGCCACAGCAAATGAAACAGAGTTCAGATCTTTCCTTTCGTGTATATAAATATGTGGGGGAACTTCCAGAATCAGCAGCAGCAGCAGCAGCAGCGGGCATTGTGGAGCTGAGCAATTTTCTCTGTTAGGAAGATAAAATCTAAATGGTCTAATTATAGCTCCAGTTCAGCATCCAAGGGGAATCCCCACCATTATTCTTTAGTAGCTGCTGCTGTAAAGTTTCAGGGTCTGAGCCATGACCTGCTTGCGAATTTATGTTTACTACAAGCCTGTCAAGCTACAAACTTTTCTGTTGTTGGAAAAAGCCCTCCCTTGCTAACCCATCCCTTCTCTGCCTTGTACTGAGCAGCATCAGGAGCTGGCTGAAGCCCAGCTTCCAGGAGCACACCTGTGGCCTCGGGAATCACAGAGGGATCACAGAAATCCTGGTGGTGGTGTTGTGCCTCCCCCTGATGTACAGAAAGCCTTGAGAGCTCCCCGGGGCACTCAGACCTCAGGGCTGTGGGTATGGCAACCCATCCAATGCCTCCACTGGGCTTCTCTTGCCTCCCTCGGCTCCTCTCCATGGGTGGATCACTCCAGTGGTCGTTCCTGAGTTTCCAAAGTGCAGTGAACCACCTCACAATCACTGGACTCAGCTGATGGAGGCCTCCCTGCCCTTGTTTCACTGCCAGTGTTCTTCTCTCCCTCTCTCCCCGGTAGCCAGGAGCCAAAGCAGGGCAGAGCCATGGGACCACGGGGGTGGGTTTTGGGGGTGTTGTGGGGCTGGTGAAGCACCAGTTTGTCCAGGAGGTGGTTCCAGAGTCCTGCTCATGCACCAAGGGGCAGCTTCCACCACGGGAGGAAGTCTTCCACGGGCAGATCCTGACCTCATGGAGAGTAGAGACAACTGAGGGAGGGACTGGCCACCCCTTTTGGAGCCCCCCAGGGCCATTGATGTTTCCTCCAGAATTCCTTTGCGTGGCACTTGCCTTATGCTTATTTCGTGGTCCTGTCAGTCTGCTGGGGATCCCTTAGGAGTAGCAATCGCAATAATAATAATAAATACAAATCCAGAAGGACCTTTTGGCCAGGCACAAGTTCCCAGATCAGTCCTCTGTGTTCAGGCCCTGCCCTGGTGAGTGCCTCAGTCACACACAGCACTGCACTTTGCCCCTGTTATCACCCACTTGCTGCAGAGCAGGAGCCTAAAACCTGACTGAGATGAAGGGAGATAACAGGGCTGGCAATCAGTTCTGTATGAACTGGCTGATGTGGAGTCAGTGTCCGTGCTGGGAATTTCCACTGGCAGAGTCACCGAGGTCCCATCGCTCTCAGGGTGACACAGGAGGGGCCTCTGTGCTGGTCTGCCTTTCCAAGCTGCCCCAAGTCAGCTGCGGTGGGCAGGGGAGGCACAGATCTCCTGCGTGGGCAAGAGGAAGGGAGGATGGCAAAGCTGCAAGAGCCCTGGGTGACCTTGGCCATCTGAGTTTCTGTTCCCCGGGAGTTAATGGGTAAACAGGACTGCCCTGCCTCACAGCAGTGATAAATATAGCAGAGATGTGTGGGTGGCACAGCATATTTATCCCGACAACATCATTAGAAAAGCCTAAAATCCAGTTGCCACACAAACCCTGAGGGCATCACAGAGCGTAGCTCTCCTGCAGCACCTTTCTTTATGAATTCCAAATGACCCACCAGACTCCACACACTTTAGCCTTCAATATGTCTCTTTGGTGTTTAGATTTGGGGATTTTTTTGTTGCTGTTGTAGTTTGTTGGGGTGTTTTTGGCTTTACCTTTGAGGAGAGGGGAGACAGCCCAGTCAGAAGCTGAGGGTGCACTGGCAGTGTCTGTGTCATTGAGGAAATATTGAAGAGCAGACTTGAGACAGAGCCCTGAGAGGCTTGGCACCAGCCTCCACCTGGACAGAGAGCCCCTGACCACAGCTCTCAGGCTGTGTCCATCCAGGCAATCCACCAAAGAGCCCACGCTTCACATCCGTGTCTCTCCGGGTTGGGGATCAGGATGTCCTGTGGGGCTTACAGAAGTCTGCTTGGATGCCATCAGTTGTTCTTCCCCTGCTGACCACTGCTGTCACTCCGTCATACAGGGCCACCAGACTGGTCAGGGACAGTTTGCCCTTGGTGTGGGACTGCTCCATGATCTTCTCAGGCACAGAGGTGAGGCTCTGTAGCTCCCCAGGTTTTTGTTTCTGCCCTTTCTAAAAATAGGAGTGATCTTTCCCTTTTTCTATTCATAGAATCACAGAATATGTTGAGTTGGAAGGGACCCATCAGGATCATCAAGTGCAACAGCTGGCCCTGCACAGACATGCCAACAATCCCACCCTGTGCCTGAGAGCATTCCAAACACTCCTGCAACTCAGACAGGGTTGGAGCTGTGACCATTCCCTGGGGAGCCTGTTCAGTGCCCACCACCCTCTGGGGGAAGGACTTCATTCACCAGCGACTTTGCCTGACTGGCTTTTCAAATATGCTGGAGAGTGGCGTAGATCCAACATCAGCCAGCTCCCTGGGGACCCTGGGACAGAGGTCCCTTGTGCCCATCCAATTTCATCAGATGGTCTTCAACTGGGAGATCATCTGGTCCCACCACCCTGCACAGAGCTGGGTCAGCTTAAGCAGGTTGCTCAGGGCCTCATCCAGGTGGGTTTGGATATCTCCAAGGGACAAAGACTTCGGACTTTTTGGGGGGGAGGTTTAAGCTTTCACTCTTGAGCAAATCTAAATCAGATTATTCGAGCTACTTATGCAGTGAAGTCTAATTTTTAAATTTACATTCAGCACAAAATCATGGTGGACAAAATTGTTTTGATATTTGACAGCTGTTAGGAGATTACTGAGTGAGTGTTGTTTGACTTAACCTGGTCTCCAGTGACTAGGTAGGGTGATCCATGGACAGGAAAAATAAATTATAACTTCATCCTAGACTCAGAGAGGATAGCAGGTGGAGGGATGGTGAGGAGAGCAGCATTGCTTTCTCCCTGGATACCCACCTGGGGAAAGCAGAGCTGACTCTGGTGCTTCTCCCTGGCAGCTCTCTCCAGGGCTGCAGTTACACAACATGTCACAAGGAGAAGAAAAACAAACTCTTTTTATATCTCCTCACCCATCTGTACTTCCTCTTTCTGAACCAGTACTGCAAACAAAATTATCAGAAGCATCATGTTGGCAGTATTTTTAGTAAACAGCCAGAGACTCATGTGAACTTGTTCCTCCTTCTCCTTGTCCCCTGTACATACAACAGGCTGCAGAGTTTTCTGGGCAGAACCTTTGGAGGTTCCCCTATTTCTGCCTTCCAGGCAAAACAGCAGGCCTGGAGCTGACTGGAGAGGCAACTGCTTTCCAGGTCTAAAGAATAATTTTGCCCCTTGCATGCTCATGCCAGGTTGGGATTCTGGGAGTTGCAGGGATTGCCTTGCTGTTGGGTCATGGATGGCTCAATACACAATAGCTGGCAAAGGAGGGCGATGGAAGTTCACAGGGGAATACAGGGGAAAAATAATAGAAAGTATGTTTATTGATGAGGAATGTTCCCAAAGGTTTCCAAACTGTCCAAAAATAGGCACACACGTTCCTAAGGACAGTGCAAATGTGAGTGGCAAGATCCTCCTGCTACTGTTCAGGGAGAAATGGGGAAGGAGGTGAAAAATAAATTGGAAAAGGTATTTTCATTTAGTTCCCTGGCTTGGCTGAAGCAAGGAAACCACTTTTGACTTTTAACCTGCACCATGCCAAGAGCATTTCTGCCAAGAGCTCTGTCCTAAGACTGTTTTGTACCTGGCCTTTGGCCTTGCCCTCAGCCCCAGGGAAGAGAAAAGCTGCCTGGGCCAATTCCTGCCTGGTGCTTCAGGAATACTGAGCTGCTCCCTGTGATCCCCCTCCTCTGTTTCATAAAATCCCTTTTTTACCCCAAATTTGGGCTGCCCCTTTCACAGCACAGTTTTATGATGGGAAATTTCATCTTGGTGGGCTTCATTTTCCTCCTTGTCTTTTCCTTCCTGTTCTCCCCCAGTTTGGAACGACACCTGGGACAAATCCTGCAGGGCTCTGTCCTTCTCTCATGCCACAGACTCATGATTTATATAAAGAAGTGTAGGCCTTGGGCTGGAGGAATTTATCCAGAGAGGTTGAAGGAGGACCTTGGCTTGCAGCTCTTTCTCATCTACTGTTCTCCCTCCATCTTCCTTTGAAGGCAGAATTCCTTGATTTGAATCTGAGTCAGGCTAAAGCCCCATTATTTTCCTCTCCCTTTTGGTCACACTTGTCAAGGTGCATCTTCCTATATTTCACCTGAGAAATTCCATTTATCTGTGTGGAATCTCTTTTATTTTGCAGAGGTAGTAGGTGTTCATAAATAATTAACACAGTCTGGGCTAAGTTAATTTACTGTTGTTTGCTCTATTTTTTGTGTTTCATGTTCCTTTGTTAAATTGTTTTGAACGAAACAAAACAAAACGAAAAAGTAATTACTGAGCATTTCCCCACATTTCCCAAACTTCCTTTTTGAGTCATTGTTTGTGTGCCCTCCCTGGGAACTTGGTTCCGAACTCTTCTGCTTTCTTGCTGACATGGTCTGAAATATTTGGAAATCTGCAGGATAATTTAACCAACATACCTTTCTACCCCAGCCTTGCATTTGGTGTCATAGTAATTTTAAAAACATGCTACTGCTCTTTGCCACTGTTTTTTTTTAATCCTGCAGTTTATCAAGAAACTGATTTTCCAAGCTTGCACTTCCCCACCAAATCACGTTAATGAGTTCATGAATAGGGGTGGCGGGGTTGATGGGGGTGATTTAATTTAACGCAGATTTGTGTTCTGCTTGGCTTTTATCAGACTCACTGATAAAAGAGGGAGCCTGGGTGGGTGTCCTCAGCTGCCAGTCCTGCCCTTTCCCCATCTCTTCACCAAATCAAAAACAAGCCCAGAGGAATTTCAACCTGCTGGTTTTGTTCTGTTAGCAAATACCAACCACAAACCTGTTTTTCTTGCTTTCCTGATGGAGAGGGAATGACAGTGCATGGAGAGGGAACTGAGGATGAGGGGCTGCCTCAAATTGATGTCTGTGCTTGTGGAGATGGGGAAGGCTGGAAGGGTTAAACAGGCCTGGTTTTGAAAGCAGTGGAGAAAAAGAACATGACAGCAAAAAATATGAAATATAAAGCCAAAACATAAAAAACTGGCTGCAAAGACAGGCTTGGGCAAAAGCTTTTTATGGGAAGAGTCATATACACATATGGGATAAATTACTGAGCAAGGGCATGGAAAAAAAAACCTTCTTAAATGTATATTTAAAAACAAAAGAGCAAGGGAGGAGAAGAAGAGACTCGGGATGTTACTAGAGAGACATGATGAGAAAGACAGTGTAGGAGCCAGCAGGGAATGGTGGCAAAATATCTGCCAGTGACAGGACTGGTGGGGCCAGCGGTGTCCTGCTGCCCTGGCTTGTCCAAGGCCTCTGTTGAACCTTTGCTGCTGGATTTAACACAGATGCACGGTGTGGTGTGCATGGAAAAGGGAAGGAAAACACCTGCTCCCTCATTTGGGGGTTCCCTGTGGACTGCAGGGCGGGGGGAAGAAGTCAGAGAACAGAGTACTCAGTGCAAAACGTTCCCCTCGGCTGCCACCCAGGAGTTCCTGTGGGAGTTGAGGTGCTTTTGGCAGGTGTGGTGCTGCACCAAACCTCATCTTCCCACAGAAAGTTGGAGCGGCACTGGTTATCTGCACACACCGGTGAGGGCAGCTGCTCTCGGGACTGCTCTGCTGCCCGGGTGCATCCCTGCTCCAGAGAGGGATCCATCCTGCTGCAGGAGCGGTGCTGCGCTCAGCTTGTCCTTGCCTCGCAGCTCATCCCCGTCCAGCCCTGCTGCTGACACCTGTTGTCAGCAGTCGGGAATTTCTTTTTTTAGGACACAGCCTACATTGCCCTGGAGCTCAGAAAGGGCCTTAAATTAGACTTAATTCTACTCAGATGTAGTTAGCAGTATTTAATTAGCACAGTCCTGAAGAGAAAGTCAGTCTATTCCTTGGATCACTGGAGTGCATTCTGGATATTTTCTATATTGCTGCAGGAATCTGACCTTTCTTTTTTTTTTTTATTTTATTTATTTTTTTTTTCTTTTTTTATCTTTAGCCCAAGAAATGTGCTGGGGCTTTGTGAGCACTTTCAGAGTAGGGGCCACATCTTAACAGACAGATTCTTTTGCAGAGGGCTTCCTGCTCGTTTGCAATTGCAAAACTCCACTGAGGCAATTACCATGATTGCAGACATGGGAATGTGACATTAGGAAAGCATTTCATGTATTCTCAGCATCTGTTACAGTGCTGCTGCAAATGGAAACCACGGGGAGATGCCAGCACTACGGGCAAGAGTTGCTTAAATTTGGCTGCCTGGAGATTCCCATCCAGTCTGAGCTTGACACACAGGTACTCTCTGCAGCCAGGGAACAGGCACTGGCACAGCCAGGGGGTGATTCACCTCTGCCAGCTGTGTCCCAGAGCAGAGGGATGATTCTCTTCTGATGGTGCTCCATCTGTTGGGAAAGTCAGTAGTTTAGGGCAGGAGCCCCAGATTAGGCAGCTAAAATGAGGTGACTGGAGTGACTGTGATCACGGTGATCTTCACAGACCACTGGAAACTGCCCCAGAAATGATGAGCCAGTGCTAATTCCACCTCCATGGACTCTAGGCTGACAAACCAAGAGATCTTCTGCTTGCCAGGAGAGTTCAGCTTCCCAGAAAGTGATGCAGGAGCTGGCAAGGAGATGCTCTGTGGGAATGAGAAAAAGGGGGGGATGTATCAGCAGTAAAGGAGACAAATCCCAGACTTAAGATTAAAAGCCTTCACTGTGGATGGCAAGTAGAGAACGATGCTCTAGGAACTATTTCTTTTAACTTTGCTCCTTTTTAATTCACTTTCTTGCCCATTTTCTCCTTTATTTCTATGGAGATGCCTACACCAGAGGGCTAGAACATCATTGAACCATCACTGAATCCATTTTTAAATGGACATTCAGACAGAACTGTTGAACTGCTTATCTTAGAGCTTGCTAGTTCTCCTCTGCTGAAATATATTCATTTTGCATGACACAATTAAATATGAGAACAAAAGAAACAGACAGAGAGAATTAATAACATAATTATCTATTTTAAAACCACCAATATTTCAGGCCCTGGACAAGAAACAACCCCAAAAGACAACGAGGAAGCCCCAGGCTGGGTGACCTGGGAGGGTTTGTTGGTTGGGGTGCAGGTGGGATCTGAAATGGGGGTGCTGGATGTGCTCTGTGCTGTGGGAGAGGACACAGCCATGATTTGAAAGGGTTGATTCCTTCTCATTTCTGAAAAGGAAGAGTTTGGGCATCTTCATGTCTACAGGTCTTGAGAGGAAAGGCTGCTGTAATGGTACAGACTCACCTGAGATGGGTCTCCAAAATTGGGATTTAGTGAGGTTTCAGCTCCCTCATCTCCTCCTCCAGTGGGAGTGGAGGCTTGTGCAGAGCTGGGTGTTCCTTGCAGTTCCATGATTCCCAGAAGAGCCTGCAGCAGCCACAGTGGTGACTATTGCAGGTCTTGAGAGCAGGGGACCTGTGGGTGCTGCTAACACAGCTGTTGGAGGGGTTGTGCTGCACTGAATATTTTAAAAACCCCCTCTCTGCCCCTTCTTTGTTCCTTATTTAACCTGAGGCACCTCCGAGACCGAGCTCAAACCTCAGCTTGCCAAAGAGCAGCATCCACTCCACCCAGAGAAGGAGACACCAGGGTGAAACCACGCACCTGAAAATGGTGCTGGTGGAGAAAATACAGCTTTGAAGCAGATCTAAAGAGTTTTGTTTTAGTATTTGGGTTTTTTTAAAAGTCTAGGCCTAGATTTTAAGAAGCCAGCCTGAAGCTTGGACTAACGTGATTAGTTTTAAATCAGCTCTTAGGCACAAACACACTGTTCTTTGAATTGAAAGGATCTTTGAGCATTCTAGGTACTCAAGGTACTTTTGAGTCATTGAGTACCTCAATCTGTCTGGCAGAGGGGATCCAGCCCCCTACAAACACTGATGGGGCACAGAAATCACCCTGCCCACCTTCCCTCTTCTCCAAAGCCCCATTCCCTTGGCTCTCACAAACCTTTGCATGGCTGTGTGCTGAGACAGGCTGGGAAAATAATCCTGTAGCTGCTATTGAGTTTAGCATCTTCTTTCCTCCCTTAGAAAAGACGACTTTTTGGCCTCTGTTTCCCTCTTCCTCAGTTGTGCCACAGTTTGTAGCAGTGCTGCAAAAACATCTGGATTATTCCCCCCTCCACAATCCTTTGGTTGTTGTTATTTGTTTTCTTGCTTTTCAGTTTCACTTTAAAGGCCTTGCTTAAAGCTGAGGTGGGGAGAAGCGGCCCGGGGTGGCAATGGATGGAAACCTCTCAAACTGGCTTTGTGACACTGTAGTTGTGGAGGGGCTGTGCAGCAAATTGTGATGTTTAACCCAACCCTGCTGGGGCCAGGAGCTCAGCTGGGGTGGCTGGGCTTGTGGCACTGGGGACATCCCTTTGGTTGTGCCCACCTGCAGGACACCCCAGCTGCCCACTCCTCCTCCAGGATTTTGGGGAGCTCTCTCAGGCCCTGGGACACAGGGATTGGGTCAAGTCCCTTATGCAACACAGGCTGTATCTGCTTGCTCCTGCCAGATTGTGGAAATCTGCAAATAATTGCAGAGTCTGCCAGTTTAATTGGATTGTGGTGTATTTGCACAGATGGGTGAAGTCTTCCAGGCCAATATTTTCCAGAGTGACTTAGCAGTCTCTCAGCTTTAAGACACTCAAGATGAGAGAACTTAGAAGCAATGGGTTTCTGCAGATTTTTTAAGAGAAGCACTCCCAAACTTAAGGAATCCAAACCATCAATCACCCAGAAATCCCTTGCCACAGAGACCTTGAGATGGGGGAACCTTTCACAGTAGCTTGATGTAAGCCAAACTAAATTCATAAAAATAATACAAGACATCTTAACACATCATTTGTTCAGCAGAAAAATCCAGTGTGAATGTGTATGTGTGCAGGCATTTTTACAGGAAGTATAATGAATAAATGAATATTTGTAAAATTAGAGGAGGAGGAAGAGAGAGACTGTTTATTTCATGTGCAAGTCGGCTGCTGTTGTTGCTATTTTTTTTTTAATGAGGTACAAAATGTTACTGTGGAACATTGTCCCTGTGTGCTCTGGCCCTTTTCCAGGCCTAGAGCTCAGTTCTGACTGGGGAAAAGAAAGCCTCGTACTTGACTTTCTGAAAGATAGGCTGTTATCACTTGTTAGTGGCTGAAAAGGAAAAGAATCAAATTACTTATTAATTAAATACTAACTCTGTAAAATTCTTTAGTAGTAACTAGCCCCCAGATGCCCAATATTTAAATATATAAAAGAAAACCAGTTTATTAGCATTATCATCAGCTTTTTCTCCCAAGAATTTGCAGGGAGACAAGAAAGTTGTAGAAGATTCTGCTGTTCTCACCGAAAGATTCCACTAAATCACCCTTACAAAACCCAGCAATTTGCAAGAAGAAATAAATGGCTATTGTAAAACATGGTTAGGAACATTCACAGGAGGGGCAGGACCAACTTGAAATCAACTCAATTAAATCAAAGCATTTTTTCACAGGCCAAAAAACGATGTAGTTATATGATCTCGGTGTAACTATTATTGGAAGTCTGCACGTCTTCTGTCATGAAGTTAAGGTGTCCTAGTGCTGAAGTCTCTCTTGAAAACAGGACTCCCATAGCTTTGAACCAAACCCAGCTGGTTTTGTAAAGTCTTCCCAAATACTTCTCCAGATCAGATGTCCAGAGCTGAAGCCAACTCTTCCCTTGTGTAGCACCTGGGCTCCTGGGGTGGGCACTTCTCACTATTCTGCTGTGTCCATCAGTTTTTTGTCTTAAAGCTCATGGTCCTGAAGCCAGGCAGCTTTTGCTGTTTTAGAAGGGCAAAGGAGTTCTGAGAGGTTGCACATGACCTGAGAGTGCTGGAAACAACCAGGAAGAGAAGAACTTATTTCAGGACTTTGTAACGGCATCCAAGGAGCAATTTTTGAGTCAGACCATGGCTTTTGCTGCTTCTGTGATTTCCCACCTGGCTTTTGCAGGCTTGGGGTGTGGGTCAACAGGAGAACAGGAGAATTGGCTGGGCTTCTCATAGCATTTGTCTTGTTTTGTAGTCATTCAAGTAAGTTATGAAATATAAACCGTGATATTTGCAATGCTAACTTTGTCCTTTGCAAACATTTTGAGTGGAAGTTGTTCTCAAAAAGCCTTTCAAACTAGAGATAACAAGGTGACAAGTCCTTTAAAGTGATGCTTTCAGGTACTCCTCTTTGAATAGATGTCCCAGTTTGGCTGCTGGCAGCCAAAAAAAAGGGAGGAACCAGGCAGCTTGTGAGAGTCAAAACCCAGAGCAGATGAGGCCTCTGCTCAGAGGAATGCTTAACTCCTCACGAGGGAAAGCCAGAACACGTGCTGGTAAGTGAAAGGCCTCTCTTTTCCCACCTTTCTCAGAAGCCACAGAAATGATGGCCACACTGCACTTTGCAGGAGACTGGCTTCAGTGAAATAATTTTTACTTTTTGACTTGCCAGCCGGCTCTGCTTTTTTAGGCTTGTCTGGTTCAGGTCAGCCCCGAGCAGGGTTAGGAGCACTGATGCAGCCCACTGGTAACGGGGTCAGGAGAATCCTGCCCTGGCAGAACCATCCCTGGTGAGCAGGGCTGGAGGGAGGGTGGCAGAGCACTTACAAGGGCCTGGAGTGACAGGACAAGGGGCAGTGGCTTCACCCTGACTGACAGGAGGTTTAGATGGGATCTTAAGAAGAAATTCTTCCCTGTGAGGGTGGGGAGGCCCGGGCACAGGGTGCCCACAGAAGCTGTGGCTGCCCCATCCCTGCAAGTGTCCAAGGCCAGGTTGGACGGGGCTTGGAACGCCCTGGGATAGTGGAAGGTGTCCCTGCCCATGGCAGGGGGGATGGAATGAGCTGATCTTTAAGGGCCCTTCCAACCCAAGCCATTTTTTGATTCCATGATTCTCTGAAATGCCTGTCACCTACCTCATAACAATTTTCTTGTTGCCAGATGCTTGCAGAATCCACTTCCAATTTTTCTCTGTAATAACATCCCACCACCGTAGGTTAATGCCCTGGCTTTTGCATCCCAGAGCTGAGCAATTCCCTTGCTAGGCTGGTTAACACAAACAAGATGTGGTACTGTACAGACAGAGTGTTTCCCACAGCTAAAAGTCTAAACAGATCAGGAAAAGGGTGAGGGAAGGAATGAAGGTGCCAAGAGTTGCAGCAAGGTGCAGTGACATGGCCAAGGGAAGCCAGAACCAGGACTCAGATCCCAAGCCCTGATAGCAATCTGTTACTTAATGCCATCATTCTGGTATGTGAGATGGGTCATCTTCCTTAAAGGGCTTAGAAAGTAGCCAGACCAGTTCCTCTGTTTATATAAGGAAGATGTTTGTAGACCTCTTGATCCTAAGGCAATTAATACAGCCCATTGGGGAAAGAAAAAAAAGAAAAAAAAAAAAAGAAAGAGAAAAAGAAAATGAAAATAAAAAAGTAAAAGTAAAAAAAAACAAAGAAAAAGAGAGAACAACAAAAAAAAGGGAAAAAGAGAGCTGGGCTAGATTCTCACGTACACGGCACCCAGAATGCCTAAAATTCTAGCAGATGCAGATGTTTTTATGTCGGGTTATTTTTTTGGTGAGCGGCCTCTTTGTGGTCAGCTGTAAGCACCACATTTACATAGTTCTGGATTTCTGCAAAAGCCTATTGCATGAAGTTGGGATCCTACCAAATGAAAACAAAACACAAAGCTAACAAAAAATAACAAGCCCTTCCAACAATGTTCAGTAACTGACTTGGAGGATAGTGCTGTGCTCTGGAAAAAAAAAAATTATCCAGGCCCCATATAATTTCATGCACTGAAAACTTTAAACATTTCAGAGGAACATAACACATGACACAGGGTGTTTTTCTTTAATGAATGGCTGTAAGAAATGGGGCCAGCATCCCTCCTCACAGATGAACGCCCTGTGCCAAGAGCGTTGCTGTACAATGTGTCATCACTCGGGAACCTAAAGAATTGTACTTGAGAAAACATTGCTACAAAATATCAGCCCCTTCCCAGAAAGGTTCACTTCAGGCTTTGTAGGAAAACAGGACGACTCATTTCCACTGCACATAACTCTCGGGTTGGGAAACTTTCTTAAAGGCGTAGGTGGCAGGGCAAGGGGCTGAAAGCTGTTTAATCTCGTAGCGACAATAACAGCTCATGGTTATTGTTGCTGCTCTGTCCTGCTTTGTGCTTTCTGTGCTTGGAACTTCAGAAACACACAGCAGGTTAATCCTCTCCATGCCCTGGAAAGGGAGAGGGGGACGGAGAAGGAGGAAAAGGAAAGAGAAAGGGAAGGGGAAGGGGAAGGGGAAGAGGAAGAGGAAAGAGAGAGAGAAGAGGGGAAGGGAAGGAAAGGGAAGGGGAAGGGGAAAGGGAAGGGGAAGAGGAAGAAGAAGGAGAGAAAGAAGAGAGGGGAGGGAAGGGGAGGGAGAGAGGAGTGGAGTGGAGTGGAAGGAGAAGGAGAAGGAGAAGGAGGAGAAGGAGAAGGAAAAGGAGAAGGAGAAGGAGGAGAAGGAGAAGGAAAAGGAGAAGGAGAAGGAGGAGAAGGAGAAGGAAAAGGAGAAGGAGAAGGAGGAGAAGGAGAAGGAAAAGGAGAAGGAGAAGGAGGAGAAGGAGAAGGAAAAGGAGAAGGAGAAGGAGGAGAAGGAGAAGGAAAAGGAGAAGGAGAAGGAGAAGGAGAAGGGGAAGGGGAAGGGGAAGAGGAAGAAGAAGGAGAGAAAGAAGAGAGGGGAGGGAAGGGGAGGGAAGGAGAAGGAGAAGGAGA
>WBMZ01001562.1:0-53790 GCA_013400975.1 Atrichornis clamosus
TGTGTTTGGGATGTATTTTGGATGTACTTTGGATGCATTTGGGATGCATCTGGGATGTATTTGGGATATACTTTGGATGTATTTTGGATGTATTAGGGATGTATTTGGGATGCATTTTGGATGTATTTGGGATGTACTTTGGATGTATGTGGGATGACTTTGGATATATTTGGGATGAATTTGGGATGTATTTGGGATGAATTTGGATATATTTGGGATGAATTTGGGATGACTTTGGATATATCTGGCGATGTATTAGGGATGCTGATTCATCACCCCCAGAGCAGGGACCAGCAGGGCCACCCCGTCTGAAGCCCAGCTGAAGCAGCAGCACGAGAGGAGCAGCTCCAGCCCGGAGGGGCCTCCCCAGCCCCAACTGGAAGAGAAGCAAGAAGCTGGAGGGGCAGCTCCGCCCACTGAATGCATCCAAAACTCACCCCTAAAGCTGCTTTAAGAATTCATTGAATCCCAGAATGGTTTGGGTGGGAAGGGACCTTAAATCCCATCCCATTCCACCCCCTGCCAAGGTGCTCCTAGCCCCGTCCAACCTGGCCTTGGACACTCCCAGGGATCCAGGGGCAGCCACAGCTTCTCTGGGCACCCTGTGCCAGGGCCTCCCCACCCTCACAGAAAATCATGAGTTTACTTTTTCTTTTATTGGATTTTTCCTGTGGTAGTTTGATATTTTTCTTCTTCACTTTCCAGTGTCTGGTCACCTGGAGAATTTTTTTGTTGTTGTTGATGATCTGGGAGGGCTGTGAGCAGCTGATCTTTTACAAAGGAAAGCTGTGACTTCCCTGGACACAGAGAAATGAGGAGCTGGGGAGGATGATATGGATCATTATCAGGAGGCTTGTAAGGAAATAATGGTGGCTGACAGTGGTAGATTCGAGAAGATGTTTACAAGATAAATAACGGCAACAATTTTATTGGATCCATTGGCTTAGAAATAAGAACAGATATATTTTTCCAGCCTGGAGATGACACATTTTATGTTGGCTTCCAGTTTCCTGTGCACATGGCACAGCACTGGGGTGAGGCTTCTGCCTGCCTTCTACCTCCTTGAGCTGCTTTATTTCATTTCCAAGCCAACAGAAACATTGGGATGAGCTCCTGCTCCTGTTGCTGACCCTCAGGTGAGGGATTCACGCCAAGCTCAGCCCAGGAAGGGCCCGTGGAGCTCCAGGGTCCTGCTCAGCACTTGGACATCAAACAGAACTCGCTGCTAACAGGTCAAGTGTGTCCTGGATCTGTGCTCCAGCCAATGTTTTATTAAATCACAGTTGTAGGACAAAATGAAATCCCAGCTCAGGCTGAGCCAGAGCTGAATTCTCTGTTTCAGAAAGGTCAGAACCTCGGGCTATTTTTTTATTATCGCTGTTTTTGCTGCTTCTAAAATCTTTGAAGCCAAAGTCAATGACCCGTCCTCCTCCTCGTACAAATTCCTCCCTCTGTGCTGCTCAGTGCTAACACAGGACTGATCCCTCCAGGCTCCCAGTGTCTGAATCATCCTTATTTTGCCTCCCTTCTCCCAGAACATCACTGTGGGATCAGCAGAGAAGCTGAGGGTTGTTGAAGGGCTGTAGGAATGAGTGGTTTATCCACTGCTGCTGCATCCTGATGGAGCAGGTCCGTCCTTGCTGAGCGATGATCCGGGATGACAGGAGGACAGGGATGGGTAGAGGGAACATGATCCTCCCTAGCTGGCCATTCCCAAAGGGCAGGGAGCTCTTCCTTGTCCCCACTCCTCCTGCCCTCACCAGCTGCAGCTCAGACTCAGGCTTTGGTCTTTTGGGGTGAAAGGAGAAATCCCTGGGAAATCCCTGGAGGAGAGGAACCTTCCCAGGCTCTGGTGGGAAGGATCGGGGCTGAGGTGGGGCGTGAGGGTCTGTCTGTGACCAGCACAGAGGCCACATCCAGCTGAGGTGCCAGCCCTCAGTGGCAGGGAAATGCTGCATCCCAGGAATGCAGGCACGGCAAGGCTATGGATGGAGCATGATGGAAGCAGTTTGTTCCAGTAAGATCAGAGCACTTCCATTTTAATAAAATGAGGAATTCAGAGCAATCAGACCACATTTCCCAGGCTTATCCCCAGCAGGGTTTGCTTTCAGAGACTGAACATTCTGTGGTTCATTGCGTTGTATTAGAGGGGCTCTTTAGAGTAAAATGTGCATCTCCAGAATGGAACATGAGAATAAAATACTGAGTTGCTGAATGACATTATTGTCATGGAATCATGGAATGATTTGGGTGGGAAGGGCCTTAAAACTCATCCCATCCCACCCCTGCCCTGGGCAGGGACTCCTTCCCCTATCCCAGGGTGCTCCACGCCCCGTCCAGCCTGGCCTTGGACACTTCCAGGGATCCAGGGGCAGCCACAGCTTCTCTGGGCACCCTGTGCCAGGGCCTCCCCACCCTCACAGGGAACAATTCCTTCCCAATATCCCATTTATCCCTGCCCTCCTTCAGCTTGAGTCCCATCCATTGCAGTTCCTGAGGAGCAAAACTGTCTTACAGACATGGATTTGTTCCTTGGAGGAAAGGCAATAGGAAGGAAGGAGAGGAGAATGGAAAGCAGTGTGGGGGAAATAGGGACACACAGGAAAAGGAAGGACCAAAATCGTGTCTTTCTCACTGCACCTTTCAACACACATTTTTCCAAAGGTTTTCCTGACTATTTCTCCTTTAATATTTTAATTAAAAGCATCATCATAATAATAACAACTGTGTGATGAGGGTGTTTCTGGCTGGCTTGGAATAACTCCATCCTCAGCTGATAAAACTCCAGTGCTGAACATTCCAGCGCCGCCTTTTAGGATTTATTTTGTCTATGATATGGTTATTGCATCCCATAAACAAGAAGCATCCTCAAGTTGCCATTATAATAAAACTGTTACAATGCACTGCTTTTTATGTAGGAATTAGGGAATGTGCTTTTGCATGACTGAAAATTTATATATTTAGTTCATAGATTTATATGCAGATTTTTCACATGCATTTTTAGGTGCAAAACTGCTGGCCTTGGGTTTGTGAGTGTGGGACAGGTAAATGAAGTATCTGCTGTAGAGTCACCTGGGTACTTCAGAATCCTTGGGGGAGAGATCATGTGGGTTATCATTTCCTGAAAAAACAGGGCATTTCTTCCATCCCAAATTCCTTCCTTTCACGGAATAATTCTGGAGGAAAAGCAGGCCTTGTCCTGTTAGTAACAATGTTTGGGCATCTGGATATGTTGAATGTATTCCCACCTGCAGAGCTGCTCCAGCCCTGGGGATTCCAACGTCAGGAGGACGTGGAGCTGCTGGAGCAAATCCAGAGGAGGCCACGGAGCTGCTCCAGGGCTGGAGCCCCTCTGGAGCCAGGCTGGGAGAGCTGGGGGTGCTCACCTGGAGAGGAGAAGGCTCCAGGGAGAGCTCAGAGCCCCTTCCAGGGCCTCAAGGGGCTCCAGGAGAGCTGGAGAGGGACTGGGGACAAGGGATGGAGGGACAGGACACAGGGAATGGCTTCCCACTGCCAGAGGGCAGGGTTAGGTGGGATATTGGGAAGGAATGTGCCAGCACGGGGGCAGCAGTGGCCTGGCCTGGCTGGTGATGCTGCTCCTGATGTCCCCCAGGACAGGGATGTCCCCCAGGACAGGGACGTCCCTGCTGGCTCCAGGGCACTGCTGACTCAGATCCAACGCACCAGGACCCCCAGGTCCCTTTCCCGGCGCTTCTTTCCATCCTCTCATTCCCCAGTCTGTCCCTGCACCCAGGGCTGCCCATCCCAGTGCAGATTCCAGCATTTCCCTTGCTGAACTCCAGGTGGTGATTTCCCACCTCTGCCTTACCAAGGTCTCCCTGCAGCGCCTCCCTGCCCTCGGGAGAGCCAGCAGCTCCTCCCAGGTCTGTCTCCAGTGTGGACTTGCTCCGTGCCCCTCCCGTTCCCGCATCCAGGTGATTTCCGGAGATGCTGAGGAGCACGGGCCGAGGACGGAGCCCCGTGGGACCCCACGAGTGACCGATGTCCAGCGCAGGGGCCACCCCACGTGCCCGGGGGCAGCCGCGGGAGCCTCCAGCCGTGCCACACAAACCCTGGAGCATCCGGGATTCCTCGGCGGAACCCAGGAACCGCTCGGGCTCAGGCAATTCCTGCGCAGGGAAGGGCTCCAGAGGGAGCGGAATTCTCTGCCTGCTGCCGGAGGAGGAGTGGCCGGGAGCAGCGAGAGCCCCATTTGCATTCACCTTTCCTCCCGGGAGAGCCCCAGGGACGTTCTGTGAGGAACCGCAGCTCACGGGAGCGGGGGGAGAGGAAAACCGAGCCGAGCAAACGGGAAATCAAAGAGGGTCAAAGCGAGTTGCAAACGTGAAAGTGTTTGTCTGTGAGGGCACCCCAGGGAAGTAATTAGACCAAAAATTCTGGGTGGGAGAGAGCTGATGGCATTATTTCCTTTTGTGAGCAGCCTCAATTATTTGATCCCGGCCCTTGTGCTGCCAGGGCACATCCAGGTGCTTGAAGCTGAGTGAGCCCACTGGTATTCAAATCATCTCCAAAGCAGCACAGCTCGAGAAATTTGCTTTGAAGTTTGACACAATGCTTTTTTTCCCAACTTTTCTTTGGGTATAAAATTACCTTTTCGTTAGAAAAAAAAAAAAACCCCTCAGTGAAAATGAAAAGCAAAAGCAAAGGGGGGAAAAAAAAGTTCAAGGTTTCATTTTTGTTGCCATTTTCCCTTCCCTGCAGCCTCCCACTCTCGCTTGCTGTCCGGTTTGAATCAAAAGAAGGTGAGAAGGAAAACAAACAGGAATTAAAAAGGGGAGGCATGAAGTGGAAAATATTTGTGAAATTATGCAAATGCTGGGAATGACTTTTGTCATGACAGTTTCTGGAATTTCAGTCCTCTCTCCCCCATCCTCTTTGTTTGTGAACTCCGCACGTCCAAGGCCCCCAGTCCCTCAAAGACCAGGAGGAGAGAGGCAGCAGCCACTTCCTAGGAGCAGGGCAGGATCTGGAAGCATCCCAGCCTGTATTCCAGGTGCAGGAAAGGATCTAGAAGCATCCCAGCCCATTTTTCTAGGTGTAGGGCAGGATCTGGAAATATCCCATCCCGTTTTCTAGGTGTAGGGAAGGGTCTAGAAGTCTCCCATCCTATTTTCTGGGTGCAGGAAAGGATCTGGAAGCATCCCAGCCTGTTTTGTAGGTGCAGGGAAGGATCTGGGAACTTCCCAGCCCATTTTCTGGGTGCAGGGAAGGATCTGAAAGCATCGATATAAATATAAACAGTGGCTCCCACTCCCCATCGCACTTCCCAATGTGTTCCTGGCACTTTCCACCAGGTAATAAAGAGGCCAAAATTAAGGCAGGTGTGGCTGTGAGGAGGGGACGTGCCAGGAGTCCCCAACAGGTCCATAAAACCCAGAGCCTGAGCTGTGATCCCGGGGAAAACTCTGGGATGGGAGTTCCAGCTGTGATTTGTGTCAGCCCTGCAGCCCCAGCGCGTGGTGTGAGGTTCTGTTCAGGGTCTCCTTGTGCACAAACGTGGCTTTGGTGCTGTTCCTCCTCCTCCTCCTCCTCCTCCCCGCTGTCATTCAGGGCTCGGTGGAAACATTTCCATCAATATTTCAAGGCAAAGTGCCAATTTTCATTTAGCTGAGATTTCAAATGTCATTTCACTTTTTTTTTTTTGTGGTCCCCTAAAACAAAAGAGAAAGGAACTTCAGCAGAAACTTCCCGAGAGCTCATTTGCTGTCATTTTCCCAAGCCATGTAATTTGATTTTTAAAAATTTGATCTCGTTAAAAAGACGAAAGAGAGAATTTAAGAAATCACTTCAAAATGGAAACAGTAATTTCATCTCCCAATTTCAAAATTAGACTGAAAACGCCTGTCTTGGCTCCGGCATTATCTCGGAGAGGACTGAAATGTTTCATTAGAAGTGACAGCTCCTCATAACAGAAATTTAGAAAATGCATTATGTCAGTGAAACCTCAGCTTTCCGTGGGAGGTTTCGGGATGCCGGGAGCATTGTCCCATTCCATGGAGCTTCTGGCTGTCCTGGAGGAACTGGGGTGACAATAAAACAGCCGAGGAATAACATCCAGTGTGCCCTGGGCTGAGCCCAGCGTGGGCAGCAGGAAAGGGGGGATTCTGCCCCTCTGCCCCCTCCGGTGAGACCCCACCTGCAGAGCTGCCCCAGCCCTGGAGAACAACATCAGGAAGGAGCTGGAGCTGCTGGAGGGAGTCCAGAGGAGGCTCCAGGATGATCAGAGGGATGGAGCAGCTCTGCTGGGAGGAAAGGCTGGGAGAGCTGGGATTGTTCAGCATGGAGAAGAGACCAGGGGTGACCTCACTGTGGCCTTCCAGGACCTGAAGGAGCCACAGGAAAGGCGGAGAGAGACTCTTGACAAGGGATGGAGGGATAGGACACAGGGAATGGCTTCCCACTGCCAGAGGGCAGGGATAGATGGGATATGGGGAAGGAATTGTTCCCTGTGAGGGTGGGGAGGCCCTGGCACAGGGTGCCCAGAGAAGCTGTGGCTGCCCCTGGATCCCTGGAAGTGTCCAAGGCCAGGCTGGAGCACCCCGGGATAGTGGGAGGTGTCCCTGCCCATGGCACTGGGTGGGCTTTAAGGTCCCTTCCCACCCAAACCATTCTGGGATTCTGTGTTGAAACCAGGACACTCCACTCTCATTGTGGCCCAGCAAACCAGCACAGCCTGAATGACCCAACATCCATCCGTGGTGGAGACTCCATTCCCAGTTCTGAAACTGCCACTGAGTGATTTCTATCAAAATGAACTCATTTCCCCTCACATTTATTACGTTCTCAACGCCTGTGGGCAGCACTTGAGAAGCATTTGGGTCTGTGAAGGTGAACGGGCACGAGCTGAGAGACCAGAAGGTTGTGGTGCCATTCAGAGGGCCCAAAACAGGCTGGGAAATGGGATAGAGGAGGCACCTCCTGGAGCTCAGGAAAGGGAAGTTGGGCTGTTCCTGACCCTCGTGCTTGCCAAGAGAACACACAGGAGAGGTGGGATCAGGGGGCGGAGCAGGTCCCAGGAAAACAAAGCAGGATGAGGTTCGGGGTGTCCAACACTGCCCACGCTCTGCTCCAGTGTCTGGAGGGCAGCGGAAGGGCCGGGAGTTGCAGATGAATCACGGCAGGATAACGTTGCTACAAATCACCCACACTGGGCTTTTAGCACCGAGGGGATGATGGAAAGCTCCAAATTGATTTATCCCACAGTGATCCATCTCCCCTGCCCTGCTCTCCATCCCATAAATCGCTGGAGCCATCCAACAGGACCCTGTGTTTCTGTGTTCAAAGTCACCCACGGCTGCTCAGCGCACATCCAGCCCCGGGATCAGGCAGGGAATGAGCAGAGTTCTGGGAGCAGCAGCTCCCTCCTCCCTCTCTCCACACCTGGAGCTCGTGTTCCCACCCTGCCAGGCCCGCCCCAGGTTGGGTGTAGGGATGGAGCCATCAGCAGCAGTAGCTCGGCTCCAGGGAGAAGAGCTCCAGTTTTTGTTGTCCTGGTGGCTCGCTACAGGAGGGAAGGGATGACTCGGGGAAGGAATGAGCCTGGGAAGGCCCAGAGCAGTAGGAATGAGCAGGGGGAGTTATCCAAGAGCACAGTGACTGTCACCTTCCCTTCAGCTGAGGAGTTACCTGCTCCTGCACTGCACAGGGCACACATATATAAAAAAATATACATATAATGTGCCCAGAGATATAAAACACATCCCTTCAAGGGGGAGACTCCTCTGCCCTGTTGCAGATTTATTTGTAGGTGTGCAAACACGAGTTAATCACCAAACCTTCGTACGCCAGTGGCAGGAATCAGCTCCCACAGCAGGGAGTGGTTGCTGTGTTCAGCCAACCTCAGCTGGGGCAGAACCACCTCCTTTGGAGGAGGCCACTGACTGATGGACAGGGTGTGATCCATCAAAGCTTGGCCTTGATGATCCTGGGGGTCCTTCCCACCCTAAAGGATTCTGTGATTCCGGGACTCCAGAGGAGAGAGCAGACAGAGCTGCACCTCCCTGTCAGGCACCTGAAATGAGAGGAGGTTAATTCAGTTTATTTTCTGAAGGCTTTGTTAGACTTGGCAAACACTGGTAGAGCATCACAAGGAGAATAAAAACCCACCCAAGGAGCTCTGCACCCGCTCAAGGGGGGTGGGGGATCACCAATTCCTGCCAGGCCTCGCTTGGAGGCAGCCCTGGAAGGAGGTCCCAGCTGCCTCCTTGTCCTTCCCAATTAATAAAGGGAAAATGACGCTTAGAGAGATGCTGCATGCCTTGGATTAGTCCTTGGGAATCTGGCACTCCTCATGCCTGGTTTAGTGGATTCATATATCCTGGTTTTCCAGCGGTGGCTATCCCAGAAGAAAATCCAACGGTTGATGCACAGACTCCGGGATTTTCCAAGGTCCATGGAAGTGCTGTGCCTCCATCAAGCACATCAGTCCCTGTGCTTGCAGCGTGGTGCCGTTCATGGCAGCCCTCGTTCATGTGAGGAAAAAAAAAAAGAGTTTTTGAAAACATTGGGGAAAATATGACTCCAATAATCATTGGAAAATGTGCAGCACAGTAAATCGGAAGCGTTCACCTGCCTGATGGGATTGGAGCAGTTTGAGTGATCAGCTGCAAATTTGCAGACATCAATAATTATAAACAACTGCAGGAACAAGCACTGAGCTGAACCAGTGTGGCTGGGGGGCAGTGACAGGGACAGAGGGTCCTGCCTGTTTGATTTGGGGTCTCACAGGCACACAGGGCACAGACCTGGAGGGGATGTGGGGTGACAAATCCATGGAAAACAGGCTGGAATCCCTCTGAGCCACGGCAGATTTGCCCAGGCATCCTGCATTCCTTGCTGGATTCCTTCCTCTCTCGATGTGGCTGGGAAGAAGCCAACCCCACGGGATGTGGATGGTGCCCCGAGCAGAGCTCTTGGCTGGCAGATGTTTGCAGCAGAAGGGTCACCAAAAAAGCAGCAAGAGTGGCTTTTAGTTGTGTTTGTGTCACCCTTTGGAGCCTGAACTTCACTCACACAAAGGTCCTGAGCTGTCTCCTGTCAGCTTCATTCTGAGCTGAGTTAAAAGCACGGGCCCTGCCAGGGGAGAGAAGGAAGGAGGGATCTCCAGGGGTGAGGTGGAGTCACCTCAGCCACAGGGAGAGGGAGAGGCTGGGCTGGAGAGAGGCTCAGGCATCCCTGGGAGAGCAGGGATGGGAGTGGTGTCATTGTCCATGTCCTGGAGGGGCACTGAGACAGGAATTCTGCAGCTGTAAATAAGGGAATGAATGGGAAGTGCTCAGGGCACTGAACCTGTCCGGGAATTCCGTAACCACTCTGTTACTTCAGTGCCACACACCCCACGTGGTGCTGGCTCTGAACCATGGAATCACCGAATCCCAGGAGGGTGTGGGTTGGACTGAACTTTAAAACCATCTCATTCCACCTCCTTCCCCCATCCCAGGGTGCTCCAAGCCCCGTTCAGCCTGGCCTTAGACACTTCCAGGGATCCAGGGGCAGCCACCGCTTCTCTGGGCCCCCTGTGCCAGGGCCTCCTCACCCTCCCAGGGAACAATACCTTCCCCATATCCCATCTATCCCTGCCCTCTGGCAGTGGGAAGCCATTCCCTGTGTCCGGTCCCTCCATCCCTTGTCCCAAGTCCCTCTGCAGCTCTCCTGGAGCCCCTTTAGGCCCTGGAAGGGGCTCTGAGCTCTCCCCTGGATCCTTCTCTTCTCCAGGTGAACATTCCCAGCCCCCTCAGCCTGGCTCCAGAGGGATCATGCCCTGTCTCAGCATCGATGTGGCTCCAACCCCAGCTGAGCTGGAGTTTAAGGGCTCTCTCACCCCACACCCTCTGTGGCACTGAGGTGCCCCCTGAGCTTGGCAAAGCTCCACACAACAATGGCAGGGAAATTTGGGGTGGGGGAATCCTCTCCTGTCACTCAGCCTCTCCCATGGAATTGCTCATTGCTCCCGTCAGGACACTCAGGAACAACAGAAGTGGATCTGTTGTGCCAAAGTGAGGCCCCTTCCTTGATGAACTCTGAGCTAACCTCTGATTTCCCCTCGCAAGGCAGGTGTTAATGTTCCACTCGGACAGACGGGCAGGGAAGCCACAGAGGGAGAGCTCTGCGTGTTGCTTGTGGCCGCCAGGAAGGATCCGTGTGCCCTGTGACACCCTGTGGTGACAGGTGGTGACTCCATGCTGCTCCAAGGGGCCCATCCAGCAGAATTCAGATCTTCAGGGAGAGAGGCTGTGACAGATTTCATGAGGGCCGCAGCTTTAGGGGGGACATCCAAGGGAGAGGGGCAGCACCTCCTTGGTGCCGCTCCAGGCTGGGCAGGTCTGTGGGGATTCGCTGGCTCTTTGCCACTTCTCCAAGTCCCTGGGAATTGTGGCCGTGTTGGCAATGGCAGGAGTTGATCAAATGCAGCTGAGCTCCTGCTCCTCCAGCCCACGGAGTGACTGCGTTCCCACTCCAGCCGTCGCGGCTCCACAGCGAAATCCATGGATTGAACTTGTTGCTCGTTAAGCCATGACCCGATTGCCTGTCACTGCCCATCCTCTGCCTGCACAGATTGGCTTTGGTTAATGAGTGACCTGGGCTGGCCTCTCCTTAATGAACACAGGCCCAGCCTCCCCCAGCCCCTCTGTCTGGTGGTCACTGCTCTGCACAGACCTTGTAAAAACACCCAGGGCTGAGTGCAAAGCATTTCTCCTTTTAACAGGAGTTGTTCCAACATCAGGCCATGGCAACCTTTTACACCTCTTCCCTTCTCAGCAGCTCCACCTGTGTTCCTTGGTATTTATGAAGAAAATTCCACCTGAATCACGCCTGAATTCCAGCCAGTGCAATCAAGTTCTGCCTCCTACTTGCAGGGAACAAAGCAGCCTCCTCAGCTCTTGATCTCAATTCTGAGCTGAGGTTTTGCTGGGTGTTTATAAAGATTTGCTTCTCTTCACTGGGGCAGCCCAGTTTGAACATTAAAGCCGTAATTCAATGGAATGGAATCAAATCCATCTGCTTACATTCCTCCCTTCAAATCTGCTTTGTTTTCTGTTTGCCTGTTAAAATCAATGAACCTTCCCAGCTGAAACCATGCAGGAAATACTCACTGAGGAGATCCTTGTGGTTTAGAGGAACAAACTGCACAGGGAAAGCTCCAGGAGCCTCTGCTGGGCTTGGTGTGCTCCCACCTGTGGGTGAGGCAGAACATCCTCAAGCCAACAGCAAACCACGTTCCACTTGAGAGCTACAGATGCTTAAAAAGTGGAGTTCCCATTTCATCCCGCTCCCCAAATTCCCTGGCTCAGTCCTTGGCAAAGTGCTGCAGGCTGCTGTGAAATACTGCAGAACACAGAGCATTTATTGACCAAAACACAAGCCCATGCCCAGGAATACGAAGTTTTATTGATTTGTTTGCTTGTAGCTGGTGCTTTCCCCTGAAAGCTGCAGCATGGCCATGATTTGTTTTCATCTCGAACTTTTATATCTCTATTGATTTAGGATGGGCAGAAACAAAAAGGAGATTTGAAGTTTGGTCTTCAGATCTGTCCTTTCTTGTGTTTGCCAAGAGCTTGAGAGCTCTGAGAAAGAATATAAATTTATAACCACACTTATCTGGGTATCATTGCTAATGCACGGTGCAAAATGCTCCCAAGCAATTCATTAAAGATGCTTTTTGTATCCCAGGGACGGGACACATCCCATCCCTGTGCCAGCCAGACAGGAAGTTAAGGTCACCTTGGCCCTGTACAAATGTGGATAGCAGCACAGGCCTCCCCCAGTGTGCTTCTTTAAGTTCTCCAGGAATTGTGTGGCCACCCAGAAATACAGAATAATATGGGCTTTTAATATATATATCCACAAAAATCTTATAATGAGATTCCAATCAAAGTCATGGTGCTCCTGTAGGGCAGTTTATTTATTCAGATCTATGAGCAAAAGTCAATGTATTGATCCAGTATAGAAAATGTTATTATTTGCTGCAAGATTTCTGCTATGGATGGCTGGAAAAAGAAAAAGTTGTGTCAAGGGCAAGAATGGATTAAAGCACTGGGCTGGGAAGTGCCCTCAGTGGAGCTGTTCAGGTTCTAGAGCTCCTGTCCAGAAGAAAGAAATGAACCCTGATTTTGTTCTACAGAGACTTTTGAGGTTTCAAATCCTCTTTTGTCTCCACTGAAGAACAAACCCAGCCTGGGAAGGTGTCCAGGGCCTCAGGTTGGGACTGAGCAAAAGCCGAAAGGGTAACTCAGATTTTTTACTGCCTGAGGGAGATGGACACGCAGCTCCTGCTCAGCCTGATAACACAGTGGTGTCCAGAGCTCCTAGGCAGCCTGGAAAAGCTCGTCCCACCCCTTCCCTTAGCTTTGCAAATGAAAATGTCAGCTCTGATTCCCTGGGCTGGCGCAGGCGAGGGAACGTCTGGGTCCAGCGACTGCCACGGACCCGCTGTGTGACCATTCCCAAATTCTGTGGCAGAACAACCTCCTGCCCACATTCCAGCAGCTGGGACTGGCCCCACTCCGTGGTACCAGTGCCCTTCCAGCTCTGCTCTGCTGCCAGGAACACTCCCACAGCTGAGAGAAAGGGGAATAACGGCATATTTTAGTGCAGGCTCCCAGGTTGGATCCCTATTGCCAAAGGCCAGGATGTGGCACATTCAGAGAGCTCTGGGATGCTCTGCTGGAAGGCGTTGTTTGAGTACAAAGCTGCCTCATTATCCTGCCCAGGGAAGCAGGTGCACAAACCTCCATCCAAATGATGTTTGCATGGCATTGGCATCACCTGTGGAGGCAGAGCCATGTTTAGAGGTGGGAACAAAGGAAATGGGAATATTCCTTCCTGCTCACAGGGCTCATCTCTGCGAGAAAAGCTCACCCTGAGCTCTCCAAATGGCCACTTTTATAAACCCTCTTTGCTCTTACCCCACATCCAGCCCGACCATCAGTGCAGACTGTGTTTTTCATCATGATGCTTGATGCAGAAAAAAATGATAAAAATGAAGTGAGACAGTATTATATTTCAATTAAAATGCCATGAAATTTTTGGCTGTGCTTTTTAATGTGATAATGTTAATTAAACTGAGCTCTCGTGTTCTGAAGTCTTATAAAATGTCTTGGAAAAGGATAAAAAATAATAGTAGAAATAAAATTGGGCTATTTATCTACCATGAGATTAAAGGGCTTCTTGTTTCCTTTGTGAATTTAGATTTCCAGAATTAAATGAGTGTGAAGTAATGATATTTTTCAGTAGAATCATTATCATTTTTATTGCAGTGGAATGTGTGCAGCATTTCACTGTTATTATACTTAACTCACCTAATTGAACCTCTCCACTCCCCGAGCACATCCCCCTCAGCCATGGGCTGTGCTCACATGGGGGACAGGTCACAAAATCCTGCTTTTGCCACCAAATTACTGCCGATTTGTATTTTCTGGAAGCTGCTCTCTCCTGGGGGGCTTCAGGCAGTGGGTGCAAAGCTGTTACTGCTTCAATATCCCTCACACTGGCCCACAAATGCTTTTCAGCATCTCCACAAGGCCTGGCTTTGTAGTACATCCATATTTATGAAGAATCAAACATACAAATAAACTGAAAACCTAGTTTGTTGCACAAATACACGAGGCCTAAACCGCGAGTGCAGGCCTCAGCACGGACAGGCCGCGGTGTGGGAGCAGAAATGGGGATATTTGAGTACCAATACTTTGGATAAAGTTGGAGTTGCACTCAGCCAAGTGACAGCAGGGAATGGTGAGGGGCTGGTGTGTGCTGTGCCTTTGTGTCTGCTCAAGAACACCTCCACCTGCCCCTGGAACAACCTGAACAGGGCACCGCGGCTCCTGGGCCGGGCTGGGGCATGGCAGGAAAGCACGGGAAGAAGAAAAGCATCAAAATCCAGGCCCCAGCTGGCCAGAGGTGTTGCTGCACTGGCCCCTGACCCACACAGGCTTTGGCCACTGCCCCAGCTGGGCTCTGGCACTGGAGGGGCTTTGGGCACCATCCCGGGCACATCTGAGCTCTGAGGCAGAGCCAGGCCGTGCCCAGGGGCTGTAAAAGCAGCGCCTGGTGTGGGGGCAGCTGAAGGCACCCAGAGAAGGACAAGCAGGGGCATTTTCCAGGTGTTTTGGAGACATTTTAAGGCTACTTTTCCATACGTGTGAGGAGAGCAGAGAATTCCTTCAGGGCAGCCCTGTCTCAGCTACAGGGGACACTCAGCACTTACCATGGAATCATTTAGGATGGGAAAGCCCTCCACGATCATCGGGTCCAACCATTCCCTAGGACTGACCATGTCCCCAAGTGCCACATCCACACATTTTTAAATGTCTCGAGGGATGGGGACTCAAACACCTCCCTGGGCAGCGGTGCCAGGGCTGGACAACCCTTTCCATGGAGAAATTTTCCCAATATCCAACTTAAACTTCCCCTGGCGCAATTGAGGCCATTTCCTCTCATCCTGTCCCTGTTCCCTGGGAGCAGAGCCCGATCCTCTGTGGCTGCCCCCTCCTGTCAGGGAGCTGTGGAGAGCCAGAAGGTCCCCCTTTATCACATAAATCTGCCTTCTCACCCCACACTGCTGCATCCCTCACCAAATGCCTGTTTCAAGGAAGTTAAAGGACAGGAGGAAGGAAGGAATCCTACTCCTGAGGGCTCTGAGCAGCCTGGGATAGTGGAAGGTGTTCCTGGCCCATGGCAGGGGGTGGAACAGGATGGGCTTTAAGGTCCCTTCCAACCCAAACCACTCTGGGATTCTATTAAAAACTTGCCTTCAATGTTTTCTTTATCCCTCAGTCCTTTGGGACAGGTACTGAGGGTCAGTGTGTGTTGGATTGTCCTCGTTGTTGTTTGGGGACTTAAAGAACAATGGAGAAACAAATAAGAGTGATAATGATCTGATGATTCTCCCCAGGAAGGCTTTTTCTGCAGAAATCCAGATTTCTAGAAGCATCTGAAATTTGTACTGATCATAGAAAATAAATACAGGTCCTTTTCCTGTCTGAGGAGTTTATTTGCCACAGCCCAGGACACGTTTGGAGCAGCTGTTGTCCATCTCCACACCTTAAAATGAGTTTATGGCAGAATTGGAAGTTTGATATCCAAGTGTGTATCTCTATTAGCCTGAGTCAGTGCCATCATTTATATTTTCCTTCCCTCTTAGCTCTCTGCTTTGATTTTGTCAGTCATTGACCTTTAAAGATTTATCCAATCAGATTTTTAACGCTGGAGTGACAGCTACGCTGGGCACAAACCTAATCTGGAGCTGCTTGTTCATCTCTCAGGGCTGGAGCAGGGAAATCGCAGCTCCAAATCTGGGGCCTCCAGAGAGGGACAATAAAACTGGGGAATCATCTTGGAAACTGAAGAAGAGATCTCTTCTGATAACAGATATTTGTCAGCCTGACTTTCTTTATTGCTCTTCAAAGTCCAGCCTATAATGGGGACTTTGGGGCTGGGAGAGTTTATGATGACAAGGCAGGGATGGGTCAAAAGTTCTCTGCCCTCCAGGCTTTTCCTGCTGTTTTTGCTTCCACTCCCCGCTCAGAGGAGAGGAAATGAAACTGGAGAGATATTATACGCTAAAGAAGATGCTTCTTGGGTTTCTTCTGGCTTTTTTTTCTGATAAACACAACTCCCCCTGCTCCTGTCTCTCCCTCCACGCTTCTTAAATTGTACTGGAAGATGAAATATTTCATTGGAGAGGTGGGGACTGGCCCAGAAATGAGGATTTCATGATCCCAGTCTTTAATTGCCTTGGCAAGGTGCACGTGGGGAGGTTTAGTGGCCCAGGCAGTGAACCAGAACAGATTTTCCTGTAATACCCAGATTTTAAAGTGGTTTTGCAATTCATGAAGCTGCTCAACATAAAAAGGGGTTTATAAGATTTTTCCCCTCTCTCAGTGCCAGAGGCTCCTGAAATGGAGCATGCACAGAGCAGGGGAGGCCTGGGGCTGGTCCCAGTGCTCCTGGTGTAAATCAGGAATGCCAGCAGTTGGGTTGAGGTTGGTGACAGTGGCACGGGGGCAAAGNGTGCCAGCAGTTGCTGAGTGCCAGCAGGTTGGTGACAGTGGCACGGGGGCAAAGTCCCCTGCCTGAGGGTGTCCTGAATGGCAGCTGAGACAGACACGGGGAGGCCTCGGTGCCAACTCCACCTTAAAAGTGCTCCATGTGTTCTCCATATCCTGGAGAACCCAGCTCCAGCAAGGCAGGAACTCCTTCCTCTGGTATTCCCATCCTTCCTCCACAGAGATCATGGAATTGTGGAATTATTTGGGTTGGAAGAGATCTTAAAGCCCATCTAACTGCATCCCTTGCCATGGGCAGGGACACCTTCCACTATCCCAGGTTATTCAAACCTGGCCTTGGACACTTCCAGGGACGGGGCAGCCGCAGTTTCTCTGTGCCAGGGCCTCCCCACCCTCACAGGGAAGGAGAAGGAGTTTTCCTTGATATCCAATGAAGGAATCTTCCTCTCAGTTAACCCCGAGAATGACGCAAACCCTTTGCTCATTTGCACCCTCCAAGCACATCCAGAACTTTTGGAAACCTCATTCCCAGTGTTTTCTGTGGTGATATCTGTGCAGCAAGCAAGGAAGAGCTAAAGCCTTATATCCACTTTGAGTCACACTAAATCAATGCACCACAAGGAGCAGGTTTAAAACCAATTTTTTATGCATGGCTGCCTGCATCGAAAAGACTCATTAAAACCCAAATCAATCAATACAGCCTGGAACTCCAAAGTAACTCCTGCATGGAATCAATGATGCCAATGAAGATGGAAAGGGGGGAAGAATGGAACAACGAGAGGGGGTGGGAAGGTGTTAAACAAAACAAAGCCTTTTGGAAATATTTTGCCTTTCTTGTAAGACACAAACAGCCTCCCCTGGTGTGTTAGGCTGTCATTCCAGAGGAATTTCCGGGGTCTGGAGAGGTTCCCAGATGAGCTGTGGCTCCAGGACCACAAGAGGGCAATGGAGAATGGAGCCGGAGCCGTGCCCGGGCTGCGAGAGGAGCAGGAGGTGGCTCCGTGCTCTGCCCTCTGCCCCCTTCCCCTGCCAGCACCCAAAACACGCCACGCAGAGCAAGAGATGGAGTGTGACAAGGAGAGCGCCTGGGTTTCCAGCAGTCCTTTTTCGGAATCAATGAGGCATTATTACAAATAAAACATATGTCTGCTGTGGAGCTAATGCTCCCTAAATCCCATTAAGCCCCGGCAGCCGGGACGGGCTGTGTGTGTTCTCAGAAAGGTGCGTGGCAGCAATATTGATCTCCTGACTAAGTGTCCTAATGAAATACAAATCTGCTGTCATTTGGAGAGCCATCTGTCACCGTGAGACATGAAAAATGCTACAAGCAGAACAATAACTGTAATTCAATTGGAGGATCCAACCCACTCTCAGCAGGCACAAAGCGACCGGGCCCAGCCGTGGCCTCTGGGGTCGATTCTGTTTTCTGTGTTAAACTTCATCAAAGGGTAATAAAGAAATCAATCAATCGAGTATTAAAGAAATTTCCAGTTATGGGCAAGGTACTTGTTGCAGAAGACCTCTTTAGCCTGGTGTGGTGATTGAAAATCCATCTCCATGGCTCGAGCAGAGTAATTTAATGCTTGGTGGTGTTCTCGTGTCAGACAGAAGGGTCACTCTAAAACAGGAGCAGGGCACGGCTGCTGGGCAGGGAACTGGTGACACTGGGTTAACGGAGAGGTCTCTTTCCTAATCCTCTCCAGGCCATTGGTGGTGCAGGACTCCCCTACTCGGGAGTTTACAGCAAAATTAACCCAAATTACCTTCTCCAGCAGGTTGGTTAAAGCACATTAGCCAGCTCCGTGGCCGTGCTCATTCCCAGTGAAAATGGGCTCGACTCAATGGAGCCGTGTTCCATTGAAGCTCTGGTTCATCAGATCACTGGAATATTTCCGTATGTCCCTGGAACACGGCTCAGACACCCATTCTGCAGGGCTGTGTTGATCAGGGCTGGACCAGAACAGGGCTGGGGCGGTGAGGGAGCAGGAAAATGGTGCAAGGAGGGCTCCCAGCCTCACTTTTCCGTCATTTCTGGCTCAGTTGCAGGTTTTTGGGCACCGCTGCATCCAGCACTGTGCTGCCCCTCGCTCGGCCAGGCTGGGCCACGGCTCTCAGACATCCCTGAGTGCTCTCCCTGGTGGGACTCCCACGGCCCCTCGTGCCTGCTCCTGTTCCTCAGAATCCTTCTTTTCTGCTTCTCCACCACGGACCTGGGAGGGCCAGAGCAGCGTCAGCCCAGGGCAGGGGTGGAACGGCGGCTGGGGCTGCCCCACTTGTGCTGCTTATCCCCAGGAAACAGCAACTGGAAAATCTCTCCAAAATCTCCCACTCCCTTTCCTCCATCCCCCTGTCACTGTTCTGTCCCTCTGTCTGTCCCCTCTTTGTGCAGCAGCCGTTCCAACAACCCCCACCCCACCTCAGAGGGGCAGCCAAACCTCACTTGGGGCAGTTTTTCTGAGCAGCCTTTGGCCACCTGCGTGGGGGAAATACTGCCAGGGAAAGGGATCTGTGTCTCCAGAGCCAAGCTGTGCCAAACTCCACGGATAAAAGGATCCAGGGACTGGGACTGAGCCCCAGGGAGGGAGCAGAGCTGCCTCTCCCAGCCCAAGGGAGCAGCCTGGCCCTGGTCTCACTGGGTGGAGCACGTGGGCACCGACAGGAATTATCTTCTGGTTTGTGCTTGGGGTTGTTTGCAGGAAAAAGGAAAAAGAAAAAAGACAAGACCACTTGTTTATGTGGAGGAGCCAGGTGAGACTGGGATCTACACAGGATTGATAAGCACAACACGGAGCAGAAGAAAAGGAGCAGAACCACTCTGATTGTGTCCCAGCCTCAAAGCAAACCCGCTGCAGCCACAGGCTGCTTCCTCTCCATTCTCCATTGTTTTCTTCCTTCCCAAGCTGGATATCTGGGCTTTGCAGAGGAGCCACCGGGGCCACAAACCCCCTCGGAAAGCACCAGCCAGGGCCCATGGAAATCCAGGGCTGTGTGCACCGCTGGGCTGGCTGAGATAATGTATGTCCAAATTACTTTTTTGGAACCTTTTCCTAAAGTCTTTATCTGCCAGGCTCCAGGCTGTGGGATCGATGAGCTGCTGTGTGCTCATTCGCTTTCCATCTCGGCAGCTTTTCCCTGGGAAAGGCTGGGCTGGAGCTTGGCTGGTGACAGCCCCTGATAAGCCAGGTTCTGTTCTCTTTGACAAACCTCCAGAACATCCGGTGTCATTTTTATGGGTATCAAAGATTGCATTCCCTCACTGAAAAAGGGATATTTTCCTATTAATCGAGGGCCTTTCTCATCCAGATGATGATCCCTGTTAATGACCCCGCATCTGGTACCAATCTGGGCTGTTCTTTCTGAAGGAACCAATTATTAAAGATGGATTTGATTAATCTTCCCCTTTCAGAGGAGAATCCGAGCACTGGATTCTCGTGGATTGGGGTGGTTTGAGCCGTGTGGGGACTGAAGGGATTTCAGAGCTTTCTGTGAGCTCCTTCCCTGCCTGGGAGATTGCCAGGAGGGACAGAGCAAGTGTGGGAAGGGATGGAGCAGAGTGGGGAAGAAGTAACTGGGAGCACTCTTTTTGCAGAGAGACTCCACTCTCCCAGCCCTGGCAGAGAGAGGAGAGGAGACATTCCTGGTGAGAGGCTCAGCCTGACTTCCCTGAAACTCCTGGATGCAGCCCCTGCAGGCCTGGGACACCCTCGGAGGGGAGAGGGAGCTGGGCTGTGATGGGAAGGAGGGATCACTCACACTGGATGAGGACGTGGTCGTGGAGCCATCCCAGGCCCTCCCTCTGCCCGAGCCCAGAGGATGCTTTTCCCGGGCATGTCCATCGTTGGAATAACTGCCCTTTCCATGGCAAATCCTTGCCTTTGGTGCATGGACAACGAGGACAGGACATCCCAGCCCAACCCCAGTGCTCAGCCCCTCTCCAGAGGCTCCAGCAGAGGCAGGGCTGAGGTACAGCTGTGCCACGGCTGGAAACTTCATTTAATTCCTGCGTTGTTTGTAAATATTTTACTGTCTGGTATTAAATTAACATAATTACTGCAGCTTCAAAATGAGGGAAGCTCTTTAATGCAGATGCTGTCCAAGTATTTCCCCCTGAGTTTCAAAAGCTGTTATTTCTTTCCCTCCTGTCATTGGTAATAATCCCTTGAAAGCTGCAAAGTGAAACGCACTGCCTGCCTTTGCAATTGTTTTTCTTTGTTATGTTTCTCAAACAAAGAGTAAAACATGCACTTCAAGGGCTCGGTGGCTTTTATTTTAGATTAAGGGGAATAAACAAAGAATGAACAAATCTTAAACTCTGTGGGAGAGAAAGCTGCCCCATCTCCTCCTCAGTACCTGGGCCCAGAGCTGCTGCAGCAAAGAGCTCGTGCTGCTTCCAGACCCACCCAGAAATGAAACCACGAGGCGACTTCTGCTCTCCCTGAATATTCAGAGTCTGCTGAGACCCCAACAGGACTCACTTGCTGTGGGTGCATCCCTCTGTTTTACCCACCAGGAGGGATAAACATCCCCAGCATCTCCACTGGTGCTGGCCAGGATTTCACAGGGTCATCCAGAGGTGTCCAAACCAAGGGATTTTGTTCTGGAAGTCACGGCAAGGTCTTGTTTGGAAAGGCACCTCAGGAAACCTTGAGCACACTTTTGCCATTTCCACAGGGTGATTCCTGGTATGTCCTGAATCCACTGGGGTCTGTAACATCACCTGGGAAGTGAGAGTTTCCTGGAGAAAGCTGATGTTTGGGGTCTTTTGGAAAGGAGCGGTCTCCTGCTGGATCAGGCGGAGTCTGGAACGAGAAGGAACAATCTGGGAGCTGATCTGAGGAGGGAATTGTCTCCCTGCCAGCCCGGAGCTCACAGCCAGGCTGTTTCCTTGGCTGCCTCTGGAGCACCCTGGTCCTGAGTTTATCAAAGGTGACAAGGTTTGATATCAAAGGTGACAAGGTTTGATATCAAAGGTGCTGGTTCCTCTGGTGAAACGATGTCTTTGTGAACTTAAAAGCACTGACAGGGTTGAGTTTGTGAGTCTGAAGTGTGAGAACCCTCCCTCGTTAGATGTTACCAAGTCTGGCTCTGTCTCCTAAAACTTATCCTCAATTCCCCCCAGATAATCCAAAGCTCTTATTTCTGCTACTTGGGGTTTTTTGAGCAATGTTATCTCCATTATTCTGTGCTAATAAGCTGTGGCCTCGCTTTCTGGGGGGGCGCAGGCAGGGACAGGCTCCCTCCCCTTGCCAAAACCCTTTTTGTTTCCCTCTGATTCCCTCCATCTTTTTCCATAAAGTCTAAGCCGATGATTGACAGCCCAATTTCAACTTAATGTTTAATATTGCAATCAAGAGTGATATTTTGTGTTTGCTTTTTGAAGTGAGGAGAAAGGGTAGCAGCATTTGCCCCTCTGCAATCATTTCACCCACAAAAGGGAAGACATCCAGGAAAGTGAAATTTTGCTGGCGAAGAAGAAAAAGAAAAGGAGAAGGGGGGATAAAAAAGAGACAAGATTAACATCCTTTAAAACGGTCCTGTTTACTCCTATCGTCTCAGAGCTAACTTTAAACAGGATAAAATGATCCTTTAATCCCCTTTATCTTCTTAAGAGCTGCTGTAAAAGATCTACTTGACATTTGAGAAACGAAAAGAAAAATGGGAGGCCTCGTAATATTCCTCAGAAATGGTGGATGGGAAGATTTGAATTTAACGAAACAGGAAGATCTGGATCCTCAGCTGGGCATAAATTATCCCGGGCTCTGCTGGGTGCCTGGGGTTCCCACAGGGCAGGAGCAGATCCCTGGAGCTGCCCGGTTTGTCCTGCCAGGCCCACTGCAGGGGCCCAGAGGGTCCCGGTGGAAATCCATCTCGTCCAGCCACTTTTGCTCGGGAGAGGAGGCTGGGAGAGGTTTTCCACGCCCAGGAGAGGAGGCTGGGAGAGGTTTTCCATGCTCAGGTTGGCACTAAGGCCTCTCTCTGTTCCCGCTGCTGTTCTGCCTGTAAAGCTCTGGCGCCGGGCGCTGGCTCGCTACCGGCAGCCTCGTTTGCTCAGCAGCTGTTTAGTCCTGGATAAATGTGCACTGCAGGCCCTCCCTGGCCTCCTCCCCACTTCCACGGAGAGCCGTGGATCATGGAAAAGTGGCAGGGGCTGCAGCTCAGAGGCCTTGGGGCTCAGTGATGGCTCTGCCCGGGCACCGCCCGAGGCACCATGAGGAAGAGCCTCTCCCTCCCTGTTCCCCCTTTTCCCGTGAGGAATGGGAGAGGGACAGACGCTAAAAGCCCAGGGAGGTTTGGACTCCCAGTGATGAGCCGTCCCACTCAGCTGGGAGTAAAGCTTGGAGTCAGGGATTGGGGTTTCCACGGGCTCATCATTCCCAGCGGGATGCGAGCGGCGGTGGGGCTGCTCCAGGGAAAATGGACTGACCTGGACGTGGGGCAAAGGGGAGACATCACCGCTTGGCTGAGCTCACCCTAACTCCTGAGGACATCCCCTGCCTCTGGGGCTCTTCTCTGAGTGAGAGAACAGAGGCCTTCACCGTGGGGGGCGGCAGGGCACAGCCACGGGAGTTGAAGCGGAAGGGAATTCACCTGCTGGGACACAGGGACCTGCTTCAAGCACTGCCTGCGGGGCTGTGAGGCCGGGACAGGCTGCCCAGGGCCGTGCTGGGCTTCCACCCCTGGAACTGGTCACTAAACACACGGATGTGGCATCTGGGGACGTGGTTTGGTGGTGACTGTGGGGGTGGTGCTGGGCTGACCCTTGGACTGAATGACCTTGCAGGTCTTTTCCAACCTTAACGATTTTATCCTGTGATTCTGTATTGAGGAAGTAGATTCTCTTTCACTTGAAAACATTACAAACCACGGCAGGAGTTTCCTTCTTAATCCAGCTCCAAGTTCACTAACAATAGGAGAAACCTAATATCCCAAATAGTTCCCATATTGAGTGTTCACAGAGCCTCTGGCATTTCGCACCTTCAGTGAGTGCTGAGCATTTTTTAACATATGCTAAAAGTGCAGTTCCAGAGGACTTCAGAGTTGACGCTGACCCTGCACTCTGGGTTTGTGTCTTGCAGGGACAGGACACCCCCAGGAGAGGAGCAGGGGGGCGCAAGGGAAGCTCTTCTGGGCAGCAGTGGGAACACGAACCAGCTGCCTGAATTCCAGGGCAGGTTATTCAAGTCAGCTCCACTGAACCCCGCACAGAACGTGGGGTTGCTGTAGTGGTTGGAATGGACACGTGAAAGCCTTTCCATGGGAACAAAAGCAGTCCCAGCCCAGCAGGAGTCTCCTGCTGCCTGCGTGGGGCTGAAATGCAGCTGCAGCCTCCTCTGTGCCTGTCCCACCTCAGCTCCCCCCACCAACCTGCATTTCCCAGAATCTCCTGAGCTGAGGGACCTCCAGGGATCATTGATCCAGCCCCTGGCCCTGCCCAGACCCCCCAATAACCCCACCCTGTGCATCCCTGGCAGCGTGGTCCAGAGCCTTCCGGAGCTCTGGCAGCCTCGGGGCCGTGCCCATTCCCTGGGGAGCCTGGTCAGTGCCCAGCCCCCTCTGGGGGAAGAACCTTTTCCTGCTCTCCAGCCTGACCCTGCCCTGGCACAGCTCCAGCCGTTCCCTGGCTCCTGTGCCTGTCCCAGGGAGCAGAGATGGGAGCTGCCCCTCGGGAGGAGCTGCAGACCCCTGAGCTCTGCCCTCAGCCTGCTCTGCCCCAGCTGAACACTCCCAGTGCCCTCAGCTGCTCCTCCTGGGGCCCCTCCTGACCCTTCCCCATCCCCGTGTCCCTCCTTTGGACACTCTCTGACACCTTTAGACCTTCCTTATCACCTCCTGCCCCCAGGGCTCGGGGTGAGGTTGCAGGTGCTGGAAGTGCCATTCTAAACCCCCTCTTCTCCCTTCCTGCTCACCAATTCAGTTTCTATAGTGATCCCTCAATGCTCCACTTTGGAATATGTTTGTACAGTGCCTGGATAGCCAATCCTGGGGATGCTCTGTCTCCATGAGAATTACTGCAACAAACCTGTGAAACTGAAATTATCCTTGTCCAATAATGGAGACACGGAATCATTAAAAACCGGGCAGAAATTGTGGAGCCCAGAGGTTTGGCCCCAAAGCTGTGCTCCCAGCCCTTTGGCTGTGGTCACAATTCCCAATCAGCAGGTTGGGAATTTCAGAGGGAGCTATTCAGGTGCCAGAAAGGGTGAGCAGAGGACACACTGGAAAGGACACCCCAGACCTGGAGGCGTGGAAATCCAAGTGTTCCTTGTGGCTCCATCTCTGCCCTCCCTGCGCAGCCAAATGCACGAGGGTGTTTCACATTTATTGCTGGTAAGGGTTTGTTTCCACAGGCACAGAGCTCAGCCGGCACTCATTTACCCTTCCAACAGGCACAGAACATTTCTGAATAGGTCACATATTCCTGTGCTGCACAGCCACTGCTCTGTGACTGCGTAAGAGAAGTGACCTTCGGCTCCTCTGAAATTCCCAGCCCAAGTTTCTCATTATCCAGGACTTCTGGGTCTTTAACTCTGTCCAGCCCTTGACTTTCCCTAAAAACAAGCCAGAAATAAAGCAGCAGCCCAGTTAATTACAGTGTGATTGCAGGTTTTCTTCCAGGGATCCGTTCTAAAGGGGAGACAAGCCCTTCATTTATCTGGGCAGCCCCTGTCCCTCACGGCAGTGCTGCTGCTGAGGGCTCAGTTCAGCAGGACGTCCTCCAGGAGATTCCTAATCCTGCCATGGAGGGGGATATCCTGTCTGGGTCAGCATCGTACACAGAAGGAAGCAGGTCATAGCCGAGCCCCTTGGAAAAGCTGGAGAAACTGCACCCAAAACAGCTTTAAGGAAAATAAGGACGTCACCAAAAAGAAATGGGTTTTTTTTTTCACTTTAAATTCAGCGCCCCAAAGCTTCTGTCTGGTCCCTTCTCCTACAAACCACTGATGGAGCCTTATCTTCAGATGAAGTGCTCTCGGAAGCAGAGCTGTTGCTCTTCTGAGCAGGAGTAATTGAGGATTGATGGAAGCTGCGGCAATGTGGGGCTTTAACCCTAAAGCAAAGCAGCAAATGCTCTTCAGAATCATCCAAGAACAGCCTGGTGGTAAAATGCGATTTTCTACGACTAATGATGGGAAATTGCCATGGGAATACAAAAAGGCAGTGGGAATTGGGAAACGCAAGCACAAATTGAAGTGGATTCAGAATTCTATCACGAGTGACTTGTGCATTTATTTTAATTCCCCTCAGAAGGAACGTAATTGTTTCAGCTCCTTGGCTGAAGTGGGGGAACAATGCCCAGGGAGTCCAGCAATCCCAGGCACATCCCAAGGAGCTCTAATCCGTGGGATGCTCATAAACAGCCCTGGGGCTGGAAACTGCCTTTCCTAAGGACTCTGTGAAACGCTTTTCAGTATTCCTGAAGGAAACTCTGTGGTGAAAGCACAAAGGATTGGTTGATGCACAGGAATAGGGACTGGGGGGAGCGCCAGGAATCCCAGCTGGATGCCTGGAAGATGCTGGTCCTTGGGATAGCCTAAAGTGGTGCAAAGTTCTGAGAGGAAAACATGGAATTGCCGGGAACACCAGCTGGGGTTGGACTTGTGCTTTGCTTTAGTGAGAGCAGAGACATCGGGAGTGGCTGGAAGCCCTGAGGAGCCCCCAGGAGCCAGAGTCCCACAGGGAAACCAGGAATTTCTGGAAGGGTTGGAACCAGAGTGTCCCAAAACAGCTCCAGAGTGCCCTGAAACGCCTCCAGGGTGTCCCCAAACAGCTTCAGGATGTCCCAAAACACCTTCAGGGCGTCCCAAACGCCTCCAGGGTGTCCCAAAACACCTCCAGAGTGTCCCCAAACACCTCCAGGGTGTCCCCAGACAGCTTCAGGGTGCCCCAAACGCCTCCAGGGTGTACCAAGACAGCTCCAGAGTGTCCCCAAACAGCTCCAAGGTGTCCCAAACACCTCCAGGGTGTCCCCAGCCAGCTTCAGGGTGTCCCAAACGCCTCCAGGGTGTCCCAAGACAGCCCCGGGGGGCCCCAAACACCTCCAAGGTGTCCCCAGACAGCTTCAGGGGGCCCCAAACGCCGCCAGGGTGTACCAAGACAGCTCCAGAGGGTCCCCAAACAGCTCCAAGGTGTCCCAAACACCTCCAGAGGGTCCCCAAACAGCTCCAAGGTGTCCCAAACACCTCCAGAGGGTCCCCAAACAGCTCCAAGGTGTCCCAAACACCTCCAGAGGGTCCCCAAACAGCTCCAAGGTGTCCCAAACACCTCCAGAGGGTCCCCAAACAGCTCCAAGGTGTCCCAAACACCTCCAGAGGGTCCCCAAACAGCTCCAAGGTGTCCCAAACACCTCCAGAGGGTCCCCAAACAGCTCCAAGGTGTCCCAAACACCTCCAGAGGGTCCCCAAACAGCTCCAAGGTGTCCCAAACACCTCCAGAGGGTCCCCAAACAGCTCCAAGGTGTCCCAAACACCTCCAGAGGGTCCCCAAACAGCTCCAAGGTGTCCCAAACACCTCCAGAGGGTCCCCAAACAGCTCCAAGGTGTCCCAAACACCTCCAGAGGGTCCCCAAACAGCTCCAAGGTGTCCCAAACACCTCCAGAGGGTCCCCAAACAGCTCCAGGTTGTCCCAAAACACCTCCAGGATGTCCCCCAACAGCTCCAGGGTGCGGGTCAGCCCCAGCAGCGCCTCGGGGTGCAGGGCACAGGGCAGAGCTGCCCTGGGGTGACAGAGGGGTCACCTCTCAGTGTGGCAGCTGCCATCCCCCCCCAGCCCTCCCTCCCGGAGCCGACCCCTTCCCAGGCCAGCCCTTCCCACCCAGCCTCCCGAGCATGGGGATGCTGTTGCCATGGCAACTGTATTTTTGGTACCTCCACATTATTCGTGCCAAGGGCCCCAGTGTGATCCATCCTGGATTTGGGGCGGGCAGCAGGCTCAGGACACCCTGCGGAGCCGGGGCTGCCACTCCTGCCACTCCAGGGGCAAACCAGGACCTGGTGACCCAGCTGCTAGCTCCAGAGGGTGGGAATGCAGCCCTCCACGGGGATGCAATGGCGCCAAATGGGAGGAAAGGATTTACTTCAGACGTGCTTACCCCCGGGAGAAGCTGGGAAGTCTCACTGAGCCTCAGTTTGTATTCAGGAATAGTTTGTTCTGGCACTTAAATACAGATATATTATTTTTGCAGGCAACTGTGGAGGAGCTCTATTACCATTTGCATCCTGTCTGGAAAATAATAATTACAATGATAATAAAAACATCGTGATTCTGTAATGCAGGGGGAAAAAAGAAAGTGGAGAGTTCTTTTCAAACCCAATCTTTGTGCCTGTGGGTGCTTCTCCTACACAGGATTTGAGATGACTGAATGAGGTGACTCCAGTGGCTTTCCCAGCTCTCCTGCTCCAGTGTGAGGCATTTCCTCCCTCACCAGGCATCAGGAATGTTTTGGGAATTGGAAAAAGCTCTTTATTTTGCTTCCGGGGGGGTCTCAGGTTAGGAAATAGGGGTGTTAAGGCAGATAATCTGCTGGAGTCCTTGCAGAGCGGGTTTGGCTGGCACTGGGGTTCTCTCCTCTGTGTCCCCACCGTGTCCCCAATTCCCCAGGTGTGGCAGAGCTTCCTGGGCCTCCCAGCTCACCTTGTGCCTTGCTGGAGGTGCAGGTGGGTTCTACCTCAGGATCTGCCTCTTTCCGTGCTTTTCTCAGGGATGGTGGTGATGTTGCTCTCTCCCCTTCCCTGCTCAGCCATCCCAAAGGGCAGCAGCTCAGCAGATCAGGAGAACAGATCCTGGATTTCTGTGCCTGTAGGGATGGGATTTTGTCAGGAATTCAGCTGACCCACTTCCCTGAGCCCCGGACAACCCGAGGAAGCTCTGTGCCAATCCCAGTGGGACCAGTCCCACGGGTCTCCATCCAGCCCTGCTCCCCATGGCTCATTCCCAGCTGGCTCCTGCTGAATTCAGGATGCTGGTGCTGATGTCAAAGACGTCACAACGCAATGAGCTGGATTTTACCCAAGCAGAGAGGAGGAACACTAATCCTGACAGGCCCCACGCTGGGGCTGGGACGCTCCAGGCTGGGAAGCTGCTGCCTGGCTCCCAGTCCTGCTGCTTCAGCCCCTTCCTGAGGGCAGCAGGGAGAGCTGGAATGATCCTCTCAGTGAGGGGACATCGAGTTCAAAGGAGGACCCAGGGGGTGGCCGGCAGGGGCTGTGCTGTGCTGGGGTGTCACGAGCCCTTGGCAAGAAAAGGGGATCCAGAACGGCAAATATGGAGCCTCAGGAGTGGCTCCCGCATTTCTCTTGTCTTCCCAGGGAGAAAGTTCCTCCTGTCCGAGCCTCTGCAGGCCCAAATCCAGGGGGTCTTTGAGGGACTGCTCTGATTTCACACATTTTTACACAGTTCCTTGAAACGGCAGAAAACAGGGATGAGGGCAGGGTTTCGTTTCTCCAGGAAGGCATTAATGGCTTTAAGCCGAAGGAGAGTAGATTTAGATGGGATATTGGGCAGGAATTGTTCCCTGTGAGGGTGGGGAGGCCCTGGCACAGGGTGCCCAGAGAAGCTGTGGCTGCCCCTGGATCCCTGGAAGTGTCCAAGGCCAGGTTGGAGCAGCCTGGGATAGTGGGAGGTGTCCCTGCCCATGGAATGGGATGAGTTTGAGGTCCTTCCCACACAAACCATTCCATGATTCCATGTTCTCTTTGCACAGAGCAGCTGCTGAGCTGTTGCTTCCCCACAGAAGGAAGAAAAGTGCCACAGCTGGGAAGGGCTGTGGCAAACAGGGGCTCCCTGTGGAATTCTTCAGGAGGAAATCCCATCCCTCTGGAAGTGCGGGGATGGCTGCTGTGTTTGCTCCAGCCCTTCTTTACAATATCTTCAAAATTGGGGCCTCACTAAAAACCCCCCTTAGTGACTCAAATATTTCAAGTCATTCCTATCAGCTGTGGATATTCGGGAATTTCCTGTGTAATTCCCAAGCTTGTTCCAATGAAACCAGGAGTGCAAAAATAGCCCCCCCGTGTTATTTTCTGCTCTTTTCCCACATGCCTCCAGAGTTAACACCACTTCATTTATAGCCATAAAGAGATCTTTCTGTCTGGGTTTTTTTTTTTTTCCCCGGTAACTCTGAGTGCAAAAACCCCCCAAACAATCCATCATCTGTTCCTCTTCATTCATCTCCCACAAAACAGCTCATTAAGTTCCGATTCCAGAGTCTTTAGCGTGGCAATGACATCTTTAAGCACAACACTGACAGCTGGAATTTCAGATCCCTGAACTGGCTCTTCAGTGCTTGGGGATGACATTTGGAGAAGTCTTTAGTCCTGGGAGTGGGGGAGAGTTGATACCTCAGCTACTGAGAGGTGAAATCGAGTGGAAACTCAAAAAAGTTTCCTCTCAAGGACGTAACCCCACTTTTGTAGTGTCTGGGTGAGCTTTTCAAGTGCAGCAGTTTTGAACTGGGAAACAAAGGGAACGAAATCCCCCCCAGCCATCGCCTGCAATTTGAGGCAAAACAGGCAAAGAAAGGGAGAACCAAATAAAATCCTCCTTGTGAGGTGGGGCTGGGAAGAATAATTCTGCTCTTAATGATTTGTTTGGCTGGAACACCTTCTCCGGGCGGAGAATTTTCTCCTCTCATGGCAGGAGAAGGGACCTAGATGGGTTTGAATACTCACAGAACTTTGCTGCTCTGTACAGGCCCTGTTTGTGCTCAGTTTGTTGTCAGTGCTCTGCAGTCTGGGTTTTGTTCACCTCCCCTTGGTGCCAGCACTCAGTTGTTGAATTCCTGAGAGTTTTCCACCCCTGGAGACAACTCGGCGTCCTGAGAGCTGACAGTTCAAACTCTGCTGGTTCAACAATCAGGAATTAATGATGCCATAAGGTCACCCTCCCCACACCTTCCTAGTTCCTTTTTTCCTCCAAAAAAACCTGAAATCAAACACACAAAAAGGTGAATCCCTGCAAATTGGCTGCTGGTGTTTGCACGGGAGGTCTTTGAGGACAGGAAGTGAAGCAGGGTTGGGAAACTTCATTCCCAACCTCTAAGAATAAAAAGATGACCCAAGTAGGGCCAGGCCAGGGGAGGTTCAGGTTGGATATCAGGAAAGATTTCTTGCCTGAAAGGGTGGTCAGGTAGTGGTGGAGGCAGTGGTGGAGTCCCCATCCCTGGAGGTGCTCCAAAAACGTGTGGATGTGGCACTCTGGGGACGTGGTCAGTGGTGACCGTGGTGGTGTTGGGTTGATGTTGGATTTGAAGATCTTGGAGGTCTTTTCCAACCCCAACGATCCTGTGGTTCTCGGTGAACACTCCCAGCTGAAGGACAGAGACTCCATGGGTGAAAATGTCCAATTTGAGGACAATCCAGTCACACCTGGTGAGTGCTTCCCGAGCTGGGAGGTGAGGACAGAGCAGGGCCTGGAGTTTAACCCCTCCTGCAGAGGCCGGAATGCCACAGGATTCCCCCTTTCCTGCTCCCACTCCTCGCTGCACAGAGCTCACGTTCCCTGCACACGTTCCCTGCACTCGTGGGACTCCTCCAAGACGAGCGGATTTGGTTCAGCCTCGGTGTGGAAATGCACAAAAGTTGTTTAATTGCTGTCGTCGTCTTAACGCTGGGCAGCGTTGTGGAAAGCAGAGCAGGGAGAGGGGAAAGCTGGCGCTGCTTCACCTCTGACAGCTCCATCCCGAACCCTCCAAAGGCTGCCCTTAATTAGGGAGGGTGATTACGGCTCTGCAATCGCTTCTCAGGGTTGGAACACTCAGGGCGGGGCTTTCCCAGGCAGTTCAGGCGCTGCTAAAAGCTTCTGGGGTGTTCCTCAATTATTCAGGATACAGGAGTCTTCCATCAGGAGCACCTCGGTGGCGCCGGGTGGAGGGAGGGTGATCCCAGGGAAGTGCTCCTGCGAAAGGAACAGAGTTCTGCCTTAGCATTTATCCCAAATTTCCCGAGAAGCAGAAGGGGGACTGGAAGTGTTGGGTCTCACCCCACGGCAGGAGAAGCAGCCAAGGAAGGACCTCACCCAGCTGCACCACATGGATCCAATTTACCACTAAACCCTTGGATTATGGGGAGTGTTACCAGCGGCACTGTCAAATTGGCTGAGAGGGAGGGAAAGATTTGGGAGAACATGAGAACGGAGGTGATTTTACACCAAAGGAGGTTTTGAAATGCTAAAAATGCTCAGAATCAGCACCCAGGCAGGGGCATGTGGGAGATGAGAAACATTTGGGGTAAAACTGTTCTCTGGTGTGTGACTGTTGCTCCAGGATGCAAAAACCAGGATACGAAAGTGAGAGGAAAAAAATCATGGATAGACCAAAATACAGGAGGTTGTATTGCAAAGAAGAATCGTGAAGTTCTAGAATGGTTTGAGCTGGAAGGGACCTCAAAGCCCACCCAGTGCCAGCCCTGCCACGGGCAGGGACACCTCCCACTATCCCAGGCTGCTCCAAGCCCCGTCCAGCCTGGCCTTGGGCACTTCCAGGGATCCAGGGGCAGCCACAGCTTCTCTGGGCACCCTGTGCCAGGGCCTCCCCACCCTCACAGGGAACAATTCCTTCCCAATATCCCATCCATCCCTGCCCTCTGGCAGTGGGAAGCCATTCCCTGTGTCCTGTCCCTCCATCCCTTGTCCCAAGCCCCTCTCCAGCTCTCCTGGAGCCCCTTCAGGCATTGGAAATAAGGATATGGCATTTTTATGGCATTAAGATGTAGGAACTTTGCACAGTTGGTGGAGCACGGTGAGACTGGGAGACAGGGTCTTTGAGAAGAGGATTTGGAATCCCAGGGTTTGTCCCTCCAGTTGTTCCTGGCAGTGCCCTGGGCAGCTGGAGGGACCAGGACGGGCAGCTGGGCAGTGGAGCCCAGTCAAGGACGGTCCCTGGGGGATGCGAAGAGCTCCCCAAATGCTGCTCCCAGCACAGGCAGCCCAGGGGAGAACCCCAGGGTCACTGCCCGTGTCAGGGAGCTCCTCCTGTGCTCCCAACTCCTGTGTGTGCAGGGAGAGAGCCACTGGAATCATGGAAAAGGACCGTGAATATCCTCGCATTCCAACACCCGAATGGCTCTAAACCCCCAGGGACACTCAGAAATTACAGCCGGATCCAACCCAGTGCCTCAGACCAAGGGATCTGGGATGCAGAAAAGCGAGTGGATGCCCCTACATTGCAGGGAAATGCCTGAGTTCCAACACATCCACGTTTGGGGAAGAAAAAATGTTTTATCATAGGAGTTGGAAAATGCTAATAAGTGTCTGGAGGGGTTTTTTTTGGAAAGCACTGAAGCAGGTTGAGGACTAACTTCTCTTTTTGAAATCTCCTCTGGTTCCAAGCAACGTCTTTCATTGCCTTTCAAAAATGGGTCCTTTATTAACGAGAGCTAAATTACATAATACTGAAAAAAGAATTTAAAATAATTACTTCCTAACCCCATTTGCAAAGCCCTGAAGCACGAGGCTTTATTACCCTTATCTTAACTTTCTTAACTACTAATGTTTCAGTAGTTAGAAAATTATCCTTTCCCTTTAGAAAATCCAGCTGCAGTTATTTTTTCCCCGCTTTTATTGGCCCTCCATATATTGATAATAATCACACCATATTGAGGTGTTTCAGGAGAAGACATTAAGGCCAATCAAGTGAATAATTCAACATTTTAAAAATTGTCTGAACACAAATTTACACAATAGCCTGTGACAAAGGAATCTTTAGGGGACGATCAAATAAATAACAGTCATTTTTCAAGAACACTGCAACACTATCAAAAGAATAATACAGCCTTATTTTTTAATGCCATGCTGTTATTATTCATGGATGGTGGCAATTTAAAGAGCTCTGGAGCTGAGCTCTGCAAAGTTCTCCTGTGCTGCTTTGGGAAGGGGCCGTTCCCACAGCAGAAATCCCAGATTCCTTCAGCCCTGCACCTGGATTTTCCCATTTATTTGGTGGAAATACAGAATTATAGAGAGGTTTGGGTCAAAAGGGACCTTAAAGCCCATCTCGTTCCAGCCCCTGCCATGGGCAGGGACACCTCCCACTATCCCAGGGTGCTCCAAGCCCCGTCCAGCCTGGCCTGGGGCACTTCCAGGGATCCAGGGGCAGCCACAGCTTCTCTGGGCACCCTGTGCCAGGGCCTCCCCACCCTCACACACTTTGAACCCATTGCTCCTTCTCACCTAAATTTCCCCTCTTTCACTTTGAACCCATTGCTCCTTGCGCTACCACTGCAGTTCTTGATGAACATTATCTATATATTAGATATAACACCGTATTTTGGTGTTTCTTTAGGCTATGACTACAAAACACTTAAGAATTATATGCCAGTATTTACATCCCACATTTTGTTGTCCTGCGCTTTCATGTATTCCCTGGAAAGCTCTTCCAGCTTGTCCTTTCTTCCCCACAATATTTTTTCTGGCAGTCAGTGTAAGAGATGAGAAACCCCCAGAAAGCCCCAGCTTAGCCGGGACCGTGGTTTCACAGCAGAAGATTTTGTCTCGGTTTAAGCCTGGATTTTCCAGACAGTGCTCTTGGAGTAGCCTGGATTTGCTGAGCTTTCAGCTGCATCTCCACAGCCTTTTCTGAAGAGTCCAGAAGGAAAATTATCTCCATGCAACAGCAGAAACGTTTCAAGTATAAAAATAATTTCTGAGCTCTTATCTTTGAGCTGAAACCTCTCCTGTATCTGTCGGGGATTCACCTGCACAGCCCTCTGTGCTCCTCTCTGATAAGGCAGAGCCTCCTCCAAGCACCAGGAAGAGCAGGATGGGCCTTTCCCAGCAGGGTTTTTAAGCATCACCAGCCCTGCCCAGACACCAGCCCAGGCCCAGGGGTGGGTGTGACCTCAGTGCTTCCTTAGCTGCTTTTTCTTAAACTTTTTTTAGGGCGAAATTGTTAATCCGAGTGGCCGAGTCTTGATTTCTCCATACTTTCTTTTTTTTCCCCATATAAAAGCATTTTTTTTTTTGTTGTTTCCACTTTCTGATAAAGAATGCTTTGAGATCTGCTGTGAAATACGCTGGGGCACGGGGGAAGCACCTGGGTGGGAGCAGAGGCACAGGCAGGGCAGGGGAAGGGGCAGAGCTCAGGGCCAGGGAAGTCTGGGGCTGCCCAGCCTCGTGTGCCCCCCTCAGACACCCAGAGCTCCTTCCCCTCCCTCCCAAACCCCGGAGCGGAGTGGGGAAGGACCTGACCAGTGGCTCCTCTTCCCACTGCCCTGAAGTTCTCCATGCTGTTGGTTTATTCCTTTAAAATGTAGCTCCCGTTTGCTGGGATTGTTTTTTATGATCACTATCCAAGAGTTTGGGGCAGTAAAGCTCTGTCTGTGTCATCCATCTCTTCCCAGGCTGTCTCTGGTGCTCCCACGCCTCATTTTTCAGCAGAGGGTGAGTGTCACCAGGCTTTGGATTTGGAACCTGTTCCCTGCCTCCCTGTGCCCCTGTTCCTTCAGCTGCTTTCTCTGTGGTGATAAAAACCCATTAGAGGCTGCATGAACAATGCCTTGGTTATTTATTGCTCTCTCCTCAATAATATCCTGAGGTCTGGCTGCCCTTCTTGCCTTCCATCCCTCACTCTGAGCACCTGGGATGGGACTTTCTGCCTCTTGTGTCCTGAGCCAAACTTCAGCAGGGCTGTGGAATGATGCTGTGACGGGAAGAGCCCAGGAGAGAGGAACTGTGGCACCTTGGGTTTGATTTAAAGGAGGGGGAGGCAGCCAGAGCTGTGAGGAGGAGATTGATGTTAATGGTTTTATCAAATGGTGAGAGTCTGGCTGCTCCGCCAGTGAGGGGAAGCACCTGGGGCTGCTGTGCTGGGCTCTGTGGGAATTGGGTGCAGAAATGCCCCACACTTCTGGAGATCTGGCCTTGGAATGAGCTGGCAAATAAATGAGTTACTTTGCACCCAGAGCCAGCAAGGCCCTGCAGCTTCTGAGCCAGGGGTGAGAGCCTAAGGCACCAAAAACCTGACGGTTCTCCTGGATAAATCCCAGGGCTCCTCTTTGCCCCACAAGGCATCAGGAACAGGAGGTTATCTCAGTGTTCACCAGTTAAATCTGCAGGTGGCTTCAGGTCAGGCTCTGGCTTTGTGGATCCCATTGGCTGCAAGGAGCTGCAAGAGGGAATCTCACGGATTTCACATAAAAACTCATCTTGTGCTTGGAAACTGCTGGAGCCAGCCCAGCCTGGAGAGGTGGAGGCAGCCACAGAGTCCTGGAATGGTTTGAGTTAGAAAGGACATTAAAGCCCATCAAATTCCACCCCCAGCCACGGGCAGGGACACCTCCCACTATCCCAGGCTGCTCCAACCTGGCCTTGGACACTTCCAGGGATCCAGGGGAAGCCACAGCTTCTCTGGGCACCCGGTCACTGCTTCTGATTTGAAGAGCCTCGTTCCTACAGTTTGAGGGAGGTGAGTCCTGCTCCTCTGGAGTGCCTGGGAATCCTCCTGGATCCGTGTGCTCAGACAGTAGGATCAGGCTCACAGGAGGTGGGTGGGGGAAGCCGCACATCAGAACTGAGCCCAAGAAAAACAGAGCAGGACGATTTTATGAAGATGACTGAATTAATCAAATCAATGGTTTTAAGCACTTAATACCTAAAGTGGCTTGAGTGTTGATTATAAAAGCCTGTGTAAACATAATGTATAAATAGTCAGTAATTGACAGCTCATTCTGGGAAAATGGATCTGCTGTCTGGTGTGTGTGGATATTCTGCTTGTGTGTGTACATAATCATAATTTATCTCTTTACAGAGTGCTCAGGTATTAATCAACTGTAACAACAATGCTCTGAGTCAGTGCTGAGTGCAGCTCAAAGCTCCATCTGCCCGGAGGGAGGAAAATCTGCCGCAGGGGCTGGCAAAGGGCTGCTCTGCCACTCAGCAGGAGCCGGGCTTTGTAAGGGTCGGAACCAAGCACAAATTCTGTCCCACCTGCTCTTTTTGTCCAGGTGCTTCCCCCCAGACCGTCGCGGCTTCCTGGGCTCTGTGAGCTGCTGGAGCTGGGAACTGGAGGGAACTGGAGCCTTTAACTGGGCTGGGCAAGGCTGGAAGCAGCAGTGCAGGAAGCCCCCGAGGGCTGGCAGGGCTGGGTGCTTTGGGATTTTGATCTCTGTGATCCCGAGCTCTCCTGCTGCCCCACTCCATCCCGATCCTGACACCCTCTGTTGTTACAGGAAAGTGAGTATCACAGAGAGGGCTTGTCCAAGGTGAGTTTAGAGCATCAATTATTTATTTGTGCTTGGGCTAAACCCAGTGGTGCCAACACCAGAGCCAGAATCAGCCTGCAGGAACAGGCCCTGCTGGGAGGAGAGCTGGATCCTGCCAGGAACATGGAAAAGTTGGAGCTTCCTCACTTCTCTTTCCTGCTCTCAGCCTCTCTCTCAGCTCACTAGAAGAGCATTTAAGCCAAGTTTGAAGCTCCGCCATTAATTTCGAGGGGTATTTTTAAAGGCATGAATGGGAGCTAAAAAGCAGCCTTTTATTTCCAAAGGATTTGAGTAGAGCCTGGAAATCTCCTTGATCCCTGGGATTTAACCACGTGCCTGAAGTTTAAACTCATGCCAAAACTCTGCTTCCATGTAGCTCCTTATCCTGGCAGAGCAGGTTTTTAACACCATTTCCCCAGCTGGGCCAGGTTTCCAGGCTCTTCCCCATCCCTGAGGGAGTGCTGGTGCTCAGAAACTGGAAACTTTACCAGGGCAGGGGTTGCCACACCAGCCTTTTGTATTCTGCTCCGTGCCTGTCTAAAAGGTGTTTGGGTTTTTAAAATGTTTATGACGATAGTAACATAAAGCAGGGAGAGGAAATGTTTTAAAGGCAGACTCCAGCGCTGTGTCTGCTGGCTGATAAATCAGTGCCCTTATCAACCTCTCATGCATTGCAATGGACTTGGCAGGGATTAGCAGGAGATGAAAGCCCTTTATTGCCCTCGTCTCCAGCCTCCTGCACACTCACACTCAAGGACAATTCCCCACACCTTATCTGGATGGAGACAGCATTGATTTAGCTTACATTAACCTTTGAAGACCTATCAGATTATGCTGGATACATTTCACTTGATAAGAATTTAGCTGGAGTTCAGTCTCCGCAGTTCCCCGGTGCAGCCAAGTCCCGCAGTGTGGAATTAATCACCATCAGGAAATCTCTTTCCCAGCTTTCGGTGGCAAAGTGGCTTTAATCACAATTTTTAGTTCTAAAATTACTGACCAATCTGCCCAGCCACCTCACTCATTTTAAATCAATTGTTCCCAGGAACATTGAACTTTCTGACAAAAAGTCTCTGTGCTCTGCTGTTCCCGGGCTGGCTCCAGGCAGCCTGAGGACATCACTGTCCTCCTGTCCTGCACCACCCCGGTCTAATTCTGTGTCTCACCCGCTCAGGTGAGCAAGATCCACGTTTTGGCTTTGTCTGGAGCATGGCAGGAGCTGTGTAAGGTGAGGTTTTGTAGCTGATTTCTTGGCACAAACCCTGACATGGGTTTGATGGGCAGAGAGGGCCCGGAGGACTTCAGAGCCACTTGTCTCGTGGGGCTGACAAGGGTTCTGCACCTCCCCAGGGCTGCTGGGATGGTTCACCAGCACGAGGTGTGGCAGAAACGGAGCCTGTGTGACCACAGGAGTCACACACAAACCACTGGTGGCCCCACAGCTGCAGCAAAACCCCGGCTGCTCCAGGCAGGATGGTGCTGCCGTGGCCTGGGCAAGGAGAAAGGTCCAGTTTAGCCCCAAACCCGAGGCTTCTGCACAGCTGGAGACCCCGGTGGCTCCCTGGTTGCTGTGGATGACCCTGCCCGGGGCTCTGCAGCAGAGGAAGGCGCGGTGGTGTTAACGAGGCACCAGAGCTCAGCACAGAGCTGCCCTTTAGGCCCAGCACTTGTTAAAACAGCATCTTTAGGACAGGCTTTGCTCAGCCCTGTGCAGCTCCTGCTCCTCTGGGTGACTTAATCAGCCCTGTCAGGAGAGATCTGGCTGCGCCAGACCTTCAAACTGCGGGGATTAACCCCGAGTGGCACCGAGTGGCACCGAGTGGCACCGAGTGGCACGTGCAGTGCCAGGGTCCTGGCAGGGAGGACACGCTGCTCACACCCCTGGGAGCGCATTAAGTCCCTGCAGCGGGAAGCGCAGCCCTTGCAGCGCCCCGCTTTGTCCTCCCCGGCGCTCCGCCGCTCACCGGTGCCCCGTTCTCGCCCTTCCCCAGGTCAGCGAGGCCGTAAAGGCCGAGAAAACAGACGAGGCAGCCCCGTAAAAACACGCAAACAGTGCGGAGATGAAGGCAGCGCAGCGCAGGAGCAGAACGGTACGTCACAGGTGGCGTTCAAGGCGTGGAGGGCTCGTTCTCACCGAGACTGGAATGAGGGCAGGAAATGGCACAGAACGGATGGCGGCTCCAGATCGAATATTTGCAGTGACTGGAGAAAAAAACCAAAACGGTGGGAGCGGGCTGAGAGGGCAAAGGGACACCAATAGTGCTGAAAAACAGGATAAATTTCTTTTTGCTCAAGTCATCTTGATAGCTTTTTACAGGCATTTCCCTTCAACATAAACATGCTGTAATTCCTGAGGGTCTTTGGTGGGCGGGAGGGGAAGCAGGAGTTCAGTCCCGAATGGGATACCACACTGGAACTGGGAAATGGCAGAGCACAGCTGAGACCCCGCCAGGAGACAGGAAGCTTTTCCTCCTCAGGATGTGTCCTGTCCATGCTGGGCATCAGGAGCAGTCCTGGATGTGGAGCTGGGACCTGTAGGATGGAGCAGTTTCCCAATTTAGGGAAGATCTGCAAGCCCAGCTGGGAATTCTGCACTGTCATGGGTTTTCTGTTCTGGCAGCTGAGGCTGGTGGAAATAGCTGCAGAAAATAACTAATAAAATAGCTACTAACTAAAAAAATAAACTAATAACTAATATCTAATAAACCATAAAAATAAATTAGCTAATAACTAATAAAATAGCTGCAGAAAGTAACTTCTCAAACAGCTTGAACTGGTTTAGGAGGGGATGTTTCACCACAGCCTCCTGAAAACTGACACTGCTCTGTTACACAGAAATTAGGAATTGTTATAAACTCCCTGTCAGTGCAGCCCGGACCAGACCTTTTTACAGCTGCACTTATTGCTGAGAATTAAACAATTTACCTACCCAGGCTGGCCCTTCTGCCTCAAAGACTCCGTGCAAGGGCAAATCTAAACCTTTGGATCTAAAATTTCAATAAAGAGAAGATGAGCAAGAATGTGCTAATCCTTGATGAGTAAATTTATGAACCTGGTGGTGTTAACCTTTTGTTTTATTGCCTTTACGGCCGTGCTATAAAATACAGCCACAGTGAAATGCCCGTGTTTGGACTGTGCTGCCTGGAAGGGGTGGATTCCTGGAGGTGGAGAGCCCTTCCTGCCCCTGGGAGGTGTCCCAGGGGAGCTGGGGGTGGTGGCAGTGGGTTCTTCTGTGTTCAGCCATGCCCAACATGAATGAGAAGGGGGATGAGAGAATTATGGGGCTCCGACTCGCTGCTCCTCGTGGTCCTTGAGGGCTTGGCTGGGCTCTGCGGGGTTGGGCACCTGCTCTGTGCCATCACTCACAATTTAATGTTTTTAGTGTCTAGAATGTGCTGTAAGGGGTCTACAGGCTGTGAGGAGCAACTCGTGGGGGAAAGTGGGGAGAGGATTTAAAAACCAAGCAGTTCAGCAAGACCCGGGGGTGTTTCTGTCCTCACAGGTGTGAAGCTGCATCGAGGCACAGGAGAAAAATAATCCATGTCAGCATATCATGGGTTTTGAGTCGTGGGTTCTCTGGGAGGGCTCAGGTCTGGGAGGGCTCTGTGTATTCACTGGGGATCCCATCAGCTGCAGGAATGTGGGGAGGAGTGGGATGGAAATGCAGCTTCCTGAGCTCCTCCCCCTGCAAAAGCTGGGCTCTGGTTTCGGGGCTGTGCTGGAAACCCTGGCACAGCCGAGGCTGCCCTTGCTCCTGCAGCTGCACCCCTGAATCTCTGCAAAGCCCTCCTTGAACTCCTGACACCCAAACTGGCAAAACCTCATCTCGAATAAACCCAATTCTGCTGCCTTCTGCCCCAGCCAGCTCAGCCTCGTCCTCCAGAGCTCCTGATCCCGACAGGAAGCCACGGGGGCTGTGTGAAACCTGCAGAATCCACAGGATTGTCCACATCCCCATGGACGGCCAGGAATCGCCAGGGGACACCTGAATTGAATCAATTCAGTTCCACTGAGGGGGGAAAAGGTGTTTTCTTCTAAGCTAAAGAGCCGAGAGAGCTCTTTAATTGAGCCTTTTGGTCAAGCCCGGCCAGAGGGACGCCCTCAGTCTCTCCTGGGGTCTCCAAGATCTGCAGGCGCTCCCTCCCTCGGCAATCCTGACAGAAGGAATGGCCCGGGCCAGGCCCCACGCCTGCCTCAGTGCCCACCTGGCAGTGCTGAACCTCCCCTAAGGAGCTGCTCGGAGCCTCCTCCCGGGCCATCCCTGGGCGAGCTCTAAGCACAGCCCCGTGTCCCTGGCACTGTCCCCAGCAGCAGCTCTGGCCTGAGGTGGCACAAGCCTGGCACTGCGGCAGATGAGCTCCGCTTCTGGGTGCTTTGCCACGTCCCCAGCGCTGGTTGACCTTGATGAGCTCGTTATGGAAAATGAGCTGTTGCGACCCCCGTCATCACAGCCGCGGGAAGCGGAACACAGGGCCTGCTTTTATTTTTCCTGCCAGCTTTTGGACACGGAGGGGAACTCGTACCTTCAGCGGATGGGATCCATTTGCAAGGGAAATGAGGAGGCAGCGTGGGGTCTGTGTTATTCCTGGGAGCTGACGGGAGCAGTTTGGGAGCGCATTCAGCAGCCCCGTGGCGCTGCTGAGCGGTGACAGAACATCCCCAGCCCCGTCAGAGCTGCCTGCAGCCCTGGAGCCCTCCCGGAGCAGGAACCCAGGAGCTGGAGCAGCTCTGAGAGCAGCTCCTCTGCAGGCACCTGGCAGCAGCACCAAGGGCTGAGAAACTCTGCTGGGATCCCTAAAATCTGGGACTGAGCATCTTGGGGGTGACAGCACTTAGCCTGAGCCAAAGCCACTGCTGGGAGGGGGGAAAAAAACCATTCCCATTGCCCTGAATAGATTGTTTAGTCCTGGTTTTTGTGGGGACAGGCTTGGTGATGGGTGTACAGGCTTGGGACATGGTTCTTTTGGCCATCAACCACCACGGAGAGCTGGTAATCCTCAGGTTGAGCTTTCAGAGGGGAAACACTCACACAGACAAGCTCTGGCTGGGCTTTACCCAGGGAGAAGAGTGTTGCTGTCAGGGTTTGGGAGATAGCCTGGCTTTTTCCATGCCCTGCTGCCTGTCTTGCAGGGAGAGGTGCTAAAGACTGGAAAGATAAAATTAGTTCCTCCAGTGACACACGGTGTCATCCGGTCCTTTGGATTTAAACAGGCACCCAGATGGAAAGAGCAAAATTCAGTTTATCTGCTGCAAACCCTGGGAGCTCCAGAATAAGGCAAGAAATGGGCTCATTCCAATAACAAAACCTTCAAACTTTCATGGGAATTTCCAGCATGAGGTCCACGCCTCAGAGACAGGGCCCAGGGGATGTGACTGGGTGTGATTTAGGGACATTGGGACCAAAATGCTTCTGGTCAGCAGGAGCCTGGTGGTCCTTGTGCTGCAGAGCCCCTCTCTGCTCCCTCCCTCTGTGCCACGGGGGCATCTCGGGAGCTCTGCACATTCCAGGGAATTCTGCACAACCAAATCACTTCAGAGGGGTGGCTGCAAGCCTTGAACCCCGTGTGTGTTTTATGTCCATCCCCTCTCTCTTCCTCCTGCATGAGCTGCCTCGTTTCCCAGAGGGAATTGGCTTTCTCTGGGAGCCTTTGAGGAATGTTTGCCATTTCTCTGGGGGGATCCTCCACGCCCTCTGGACCATTTCCATCCATCAGCAGCTCCCCAGCTGGAAAGTGATGCTCCGTTTATCTCCTCTCTGAGGCCTCCAAGAGCTCCTGAGGCCAGGCCCGGCTGCTCCACTGCCACGTGCCCGAGTTCCTGTCAGAGCAGTGCTGGAGTCAGGAATGGGACTCTGGATTCCAAGTCCATTTGTCTCCTCCTGCTCCCCCTTTCCCCTGAGCGACCCATCTCTGTCTCCGGACGGGGAAAGCTCAGCCCTGGCTGCTGCCTGGAGACCCTGGGCTGCACAAAACCAGGGGGTGTTCAGTGGTTCTCCATCCACCAGCAGCTGAGGTGGTCCCGTGGCTGATCCCAGGAACTTTCCCTGGTGTCCCACATGTCCTGAAGGATGGAGGAGCCCCAGTTTGGGGGCTCGGGACCCCGCTGCTGCCGCCTCTCTTAACTTGGCCTTTTTCACCTGTGGAAAACATGGATCAGGAAGAGAGGTTTTGAAACCTGCAGAACCCTTCTTTTCAATCAATTCTGAAGCTGATTAATATCAACAGTTTGCCAATTAGGGGGGAAGGGAAGGCAGGAGCACCTCCCTTTTCTTTGCCAACAAGACCCTTGCCTTCCTAACTCTATTTCCATGCAGTTTGCTGGTGGTGTTGCCCCTCCCAGGAGAACACAAAGACCCTCCTGTGCTGCACCCAGTTAATTAAAACGTGCCATAAAAAAGCTCTTCCCAGGTATCCTGGAGGCTTTTAGGCTTGAAGTAGGGGCTGAAGTAATTCCTGAGGGTATCAGACCACCCTGGAAAGAAAAGCCTTGCCCAGCTGCAGGGTTGGACAAGCGAGTCCTGAATGCGGTGGCAGGGATTTATGGAGAAATATAAATAGCAGGGAAGGAAGAGGAGGAAGCTGCAGGGCCCGGAGCAGCAGCTTCCTTAGCATTTCGAGCTCAATGGGGTTTGATTGCTCCACACCTGCCTGCTCTCCCAAGGCTGAGGCAGAAAAAATAATCTCCCCTGATATGCAAATCCAGCAAATCTCAAGGCAGCCGAGGAGAGCAAGAAATAAATCTGAAAATCCGAGTCACCAACTTCAAACCATTTCTTGAGAGAGAGTTGACTGATTTCCCCCCTTTTCCCTGGCTCGCTCAGAAGAGAGGGAATGAAGGATTCTCATTCCTTTCGCACCATCATCCTGGGAAAAATATGAACAACTTCTGCAGGCTGTGCTGTGCTGGAGTAATCAGGCATTTCCCAACAAATCTCCGCAAACTCTAACAGCAAATGCTTTGGAATGAATGCTCCTTCACGTGGCTGCACCATTCCACTGGGAAAGCTCCAGAGATCCAGAAACACCTTCCACAGAACCAAAGAGCTCGGATTGAGTTCAAATCCCACCAAACCCGGGCTGTCCTGGTGTAAGTGCCACTCACCAGCCCTCATTTTTTAAGGAGTTTCATTTTTTAGGGGTGAGTAGGATAAATAAAACTTCTTGGGAAGGGAGGAACTTCACACGAAGCTGCAGAAAGGTTGGAAATCAAGAACTGTCTTGTGCCAACGTGGCTGAAGGGCTTCTGCTCTGGTTTGCGTCCTCTGCCTGAGGAAAAGCTCCTGCCCATGGGGGACACAAGTGTCAAAACAAACAAAGCCCCAACCCCAAAATAATCCTATTGATTTGAACTGAAGATTAAGGATTTTAAAGTTAAGCACCCAGAGGTTTCACCCAGTGTAGGAAAGCAGCAGGCATTGCTGCTGGCACTGGAAATGCCCAGTGTGAGTGGGAAGAGCTGGCTCCTGGATGCTCCAGGTCCTCCCTGGATGGGGCAGGGAGGGAGGAAAGGGTTCAAACAGGAACTTGGCCAGGAGGAGGAGTTGGGTTTGGAGTTGTTTCTCCTCAAACACCGACCTTGCACCTGGGGAAGTTTAGAAAATACTCAGTGTGAGAAGATTCCCGCGTTTGTGCTCACTTTGGGTGGTTCTCTGTCTCCTGAAGAGCTTTCTCACCGAGGTAAGGAGATGTTGTTAGAGAGTCCTTTTCTGTGGATAACCCTATGGAATTTGGCCAGCCAGAGAACTTGCAAAGAGCAGGATAAACCGTCCCATCCCACCGGGATCATGGGCCACAGCACCAAATTCCAGGCTGCAGCCTCTCCCCGTGAATTTGTTGGAGTCACAGAACTTCCCAACATGACAAAGGAAACATTCCTGGTTTAAGATCCCTCTCCAAGCTTCAGTTTGCTTTTGGTATTTTTTAGGCGTGCAACACTTCACTTGTTCTCCAGCCGCAGCAAAACATAATTACAGTTGATTAATCCCAGGAAATATTCTGTCTTTTCAAAAAGGAGCCCTGGCAATGTCCCCTCCTTGAAATCCAAGAGCTGCAGGACTGACAGTGGGGAGACTTTATAGTCCCTATTTGAGTACAATTTCCTTTTGGAAATATTCCTTTCCATTAACAAATGTTGAAGTTATATATTTAGAGAACACTCCCATGTTCTCCACGAGCCAGAATCCACACTGTGATTCCGGAGGATCCTGTCATAAGAACGTATCGATTTTAGCTTTTTTATCCTTCAAAGCAGGAGCATCTCAGAACTATTTTGGGATGGGAAACCCATTTTTCTGATCAGCAGTAAGTGCACCTGACTCTGCTGAAAGCAGTGGTCCTCAGCAGTAAGACGGGAGGGCTCCTGTTCATTAACAAGGCTGCAAAACCTCCTCTCTGCAGATAAATGATGTGTGTATTTTTAAGGCTGTTAATCCACTGCCTTGACTTCGCGTTTTTCCCTTTTCCAGCCTCTCTCTCTAAAAGACAACATCCAGATGAGCGTCTGATAATTAGCCCCAAAGGGCCGCACGTACAATTTTATTTCAAAGGGGGACTTTCGTGCTAGGAAAAGATATTGATTAAAAAGAAATAAAAGTGGCCCTTTGCATCAAAAAGCAGCCTCAGCGTGCCCTGCGTGCACGTGTGCTCCTGCATGGAGGCTTCCCTTCCCCAGCCCTGCCCACGTGGGGCCATCAGACACACCGGAGAACCTCAGGTTTATTTATTAAAACTCATTTATGGTCTGCAGACAGGCTGAGAAGCAGAAATGATTTGTCTGAACGCCAGGTCTGGGGCTGATAATCAAACTCACTCCTACCTGCTCCCAGCCTGCTGCTCTGCTGTGTGGCTCTGATGAAAAGAGCTCAGCAGCTGAAGGCTCTCACAAATTATGGAGATCCAAGGGGCGGCGGTGGGGAGGCAGGAGATGCAGGGAGCTGAGGGATGTGGGATAGCAGGGAGGGAAAAGGGAGAGCCACTCAAAGGCAGAGCCACTGTCAGAGCAGCTAATTGAGACTGGGTGTTATCCTCTCAAGGGGCGTTAATTGATCTGTAATTTGTGCAAAGCACTCGTGGGGTGTGGGGGAGACGCTCCAAGCCACCCTCACAAGGTCCTTGGATTAATCCCACGTTTCCTGCCTCTGTTATTTGGAGTTAATTACATGGGCGCCTAAATGGATCTCTTTCAAATCTCAATTAATGTCCTGTACAATCAATTCATATTTAATTAATACAAGGGGCTGATTCAGTGGAAAGAGAGGCCTCATTTTGCACAAAGTGCTCCTGGTCCTGCCTCGGCTGCAGCGTGGTGGGAAAACCCTGACTCTGACAGGACTGAACCCAAAGCTTTGGAGTTTGCCAACTTTTCTTCTTATTTTGGCTGGTTCAGGAAGCCAGAAACCACAAGTCAGCTGAGCTGTGGGCAGGGTCAGGCACCTGGAATGGTTTGGGATGGAAGGGACCTTAAATCCAGTGCCACCCCTGCCACAGGCAGGGACACCTCCCACTATCCCAGGCTGCTCCAAGCCCTGTCCAGCCTGGCCTTGGGCACTTCCAGGGATCCAGGGGCAGCCACAGCTGCTCTGGGCACCCTGTGCCAGGGCCTCCCCACCCTCACAGGGAACAATTCCTTCCCCATATCCCATCTATCCCTGCCCGCTGGCAGTGGGAAGCCATTCCCTGTGTCCTGTCCCTCCATCCCTTGTCCCCAGTCCCTCTCCTGCTCTCCCGGAGCCCCTTGAGGCCCTGGAAGGGGCTCTGAGCTCTCCCTGGAGCCTTCTCCTCTCCGGGTGAGCACCCCCAGCTCTCCCAGGGATCTCCCAGAGATCCCTAATGGATCTCACTCACAGACCACCTCATCCTTGTCCCTACAGGGAGGACATCCCTGCTGCAGGGGGGGCTGGTTGGGGTCACACGGCAGGGATTTGTACTTTGAAGGCAGAAATTGGGGGGTGCAGCCCCCAGCAGTGAGGAGGGGGGAGGATCAGCCATGCAGGGCTGAAATTTGGGAGCTTCAAATGCATGAAGAGAACTTCTGGAAGCTGCACAGGGTGAAAATACAAACAGGTCAGCGAAGAGCAAAGCTTCTCAAAGTCCAATTTGTGCTGAAATTCCGGGGAAGTTCAGCGTTGCCACTTCACAGCAAAATTCCCCACAAATGCTGGGTGAAATCACTTTGCTCCCTTGCACTTGAAGCTCTGTGATGCTGAAGGTCACTTCCCCTCTCCTGAGCCCTGAGGATGTTCTTGGGTCTGTAACTTGGATCTTCACGGGAGAAATTCCCTCCTCCATCCTGCCTGAGTCAGGGGGAGCAGCTGCCCACCCCTCCCAGGGCTCACTGGGCACTGCTTATCTCTTGCAATTAATAAAAGAATAATCCATGTTTTGAAATTCCTTTCCTGGATTAGCTCCCAGTCGGAGCACCCAGCTCATGTACATCCAGGACTCTCCGAGGATTTGTCTTTTAGTATTTATTCTGATAACTGGAACACACAGATAAGAGGAGCACACGACACTGGAAAGGGAATAAATTTACATTTTCAAACCTGCAGGAGGCCCATTCAGAGAGAATCCCTGTTTTGAGGAAAAGCTGCCTGGAAAGGGAAGGAAATCCGGAGTATTTTAGCTGATTTCAGGAACTGAGGTGCTGAACTCAAATTTGGGGTGGAAGCTCCACTCAACCCCAGACCTCCCAGGCGCAGAGGGCAAACCCTCACAGGACAAAGGGTGCCTCTGATGTTTGCCCTGGGTTTGTTGGGTGATCTGCCCCCAGACTGTGAAATTCAGACTTGCATTGGGGGATCTGAGCCGACTCCCTCAGGAATTCTGGTCTGTGCCTGGATCTGCACACACCGCACCGGGGCCTCTTCAAATTTAGACCCAGCTATGAACCACTGCAGCCTTTTCCAACACTGACCTAAGGCGGGGTTTTGGTAAAGCTTTGGCGGCTCGAGTTAAACTTCTTTGGGGTGTTTGCCTTCCTCTACTTGGATTGTTTGGATGCTGTGGTGAAAAACCAGGAGGGAGCCGCGCCAAAGGAAGCTGCTTTCAAAAGCAAGGGAACAGCAGAGAGATTCCCCCCTTGGATTTAATCCTAATCGGGATCAGCAGTGCCCGGGCAAGCAGGGAGTGGATTGCTCTCTCTCTCTCTCTCTGCCTTATGATCTTTCTGGTTGGTTTTTGTGACGAAAGCCTTTGGAATCAGGCCTGGTTTTCCCCTGTTTTCATCCTTCTCTGCCTGGAAGAGCTGAGCAGGCAGGTCCTGGGGCAGCTGGATGGAAGGAGAGCACCCAATTCCATGGCTTTTGGGGACCCAAGCTCTCCTCACCTGCTGGAACCCCTGGCAGAAGCCCAGAAGAACCCAGACTTCACCCATCACGAATTCCCTCCTCCTCCTGGAGCAGAGAAAAGGAAGGAAGTTTTATCAGGCAGCCTCGTCGTGGAAGGAAAATGAAAGACTGAGTCAAAGAGACAATGACTAAAGAATTAATTTGTTCTGTCTTGTGAATTCAGATGAAGAACTGACATTTTTATGCTCCTCCAAGGGAAGTCTCTTAAATAAAAGAAAGGGCAGGGCGGGGGGAAAGAGGGGAAGGAGGAGGGAGGGAAGGAGAAAGGGAAAACTGCTTGGAGCTATAACACAACCACAGGCAAGAATTCTTCATTAGGAGCTTCATTTTAAATCAGGTGCGTCTGAGTCGCTTTGCCACCCTCCTAAAAGCTGATTTTCTCTGCGTGCAGCACTTTTCTGCGTGCATAAATCTTTCATGTTCTCATTTTCCGCTGGCCCTCCGAGTGCCCAGCTGGCTCTTGAACAAAGGGAGGGGGTTCAAGCTGTCTCTCTCAGAGACCTCTTGTTCTGCAGGTAAGGAAGGTTCCAGCAAGGCCAGAATGAAATCCTTCCCAATTGGTGTCCTTGGATGCCTTTGTTTTTCAACTTGGGGACTTTGTTTTTCACTTTGAGGAAAGCATCTGGAGCTTTCATTTTGAAGCAAGGAGTTTTGGGAACCAGTTGAGGAGCTGCTGTCACTGGGAGCTGAATCAAGGCACTGGCATTGCTACAAGGCAATAACTTTCTACCCAAACCACTTTTCAGTGAAAAATGTGATTTTTCTCTGTGAAAAAAAAAACACCAAAAAACCAAACCCAAAACCAGATTTCCTCCGAAAAGAGATTTTATTTTCAGTTTAAAGAAAAAAAAAAAAAAGTGCTGAGTGGCTTTAAATTTGTGATCTTGCCCTAAATGATAAAACTTTAAGGTGAAATAACGACTTTTTTCCTATTAAAAATATAAATTGCTCAAGGCCAGGTTGGATGGGGCTTGGAGCAAGGGGGGTTAGTGGGAGGTGTCCCTGCCCATGGCAGGGGCTGGGATGGGACGAGCTCCAAGGTCCCTTCCGACCCAACCCATTCCATGATTCCCTCAGTGCCAACGGGGCTGTGGCACCCCAGGGCTGGTGTCGGGATGCACAGACCCTTCCCAGCTGTGCTGGGCAGAGGGAAAGGAACGGGTGGATCTGATCCCTGCACAGGTTGATGTCCCTGGCACATCCGGAGGGAAGAGAGCAGGGTGTTGGGATGATTTCAAACCCTTAGATCCCCCTCCCTCCCTGCTATCCTGCTTCCTTCTCCTGCACCGATGGATTTTTGCATCACCTGCTCTTTGTAGGGCTTTTCTTGACACCCCACTGAATGCAGAAGCACCACAAGAATTAAAAAGAGGAAAAAAAATTACTATTTCCTTTCATTTCATTGGAGGGAAAGGCAAAAAAAAGCAATGAAAAAGGGCCCAGGAGCTCTGAGAGATAAAAACAGCACGGGGCAATGACTGAAAGTGCTCCCAGAGACCACAGCTGGGGAGTGGTGCTTGGTCTGGTTTTATTTTTATTTTTTAAACCCTCTCTTTGTTGTGTGTGCAAAGCTGCCGATTCCCTGGCCGTGCAGCATTCCTGATCCTGGCTCCTGCGGGCTGCCAGGGCTGGGAGGCAGAACGGGAGCACCGGCGGCTGGGGCTACCAGCAAACACCAGCTCCCACCGGAGCTCAGGGGCGTTTTCAACAATTTCCCTCACAGCCGGTTCTGCCTTTCCTTTCCTCCTGCTCCCCCCGGTGCCGCAGAGGCCCAGAGAGGCTTGAGAACCCCCTGGGAATGTGGCCTGGGATTAGCTGGGACAAAAGAGGCGACTTTGTGGCCATCTGTGAGCTGAGGGACAAACCCGCAGCTCGGAGTTTCTCCCCGGTGTGGAAGGATCCTGGCGTGGAGGTAAAAACCAGCCCTGGGCTGGGATCCTGGGAGGTGTGGAAGCCTAGGGATGAATCCAGCAGCACAGTGGGACCTGCCCTGAGTCTGGAGGAACTGAGACTCCCGCTCTGGATCCTCCTTGGGAATATCTGAGGTGTTGATGGGTGTGTTTTTAAAGAACAATCACCGCTCCCCTGAAACCCCAATAACATTCTGTTTCACAGAAATCATTTACCTGCCTTTGTTCCCATTTAACACTCCTTCCCTAAGAGGCAATTTTTCTAAAGTTTGCATTCCCTGGCACTTCACACAGAGATACAGAGTCAGAAATGTTGATGTGTTGATGTTTCCATTCCAATTGCTATCCTACAGACCTGAAAGCATTCCCTGAAATTCTCTCTTGATGGAAGACAGATTCTGGCTCAGAATTCACAAAAAATCCTCCGATTTGTCCACACAGTAGCCATAATATGGGACCTAATTCTGTTATTTGCAGGAATAACTGGAAAAGGAAGGCAGAATTAGCTGCAGGAATTTAAAAGTGACTTCACAGCCGTACAGAATTGGGTTTTTTAATTTGATTGACTGATTAAGGAGATGTCACCTCCAGCCTGGGCAGGTGTGGCCACTGCCAGCCTGGCCAGTGGCTGCTGGGCCCAAATCCACACAAAAGGAAAGGTTTAGGCAACATTTTAGGGCTGGGTTTAGGGTTCTACACCTCACCTCCAGTCCAAGCCTGTGCTCCTTGGACAGGCCTTACCACAGGTAAGAGCTGTCCTGCTAAAACCTCCCAGCCCTGGCTTTAAGGACTGTTTTTGTTTTTTACTTCATGAAATCCAGAATCAAACCGAGATCCAAGGGTGGGTGGTGCTGTGCAAACCCCACCCCAGAGACCCCAATTCCTACAACAGAGGGAAACACAGGGATGAAAATAAGTCTTGGAAGGGGTTTGCAGAGAATCGGAGAGGTTCTTCCCCCAGAGGGGGCTGGGCACTGACCAGGCTCCCCCGGGAATGGGCACGGCCCCGAGGCGGCCAGAGCTCCAGGAGCCTTTGGACAACGCTCCCAGGGATGGACAGGGTGGGGTTGTTGGGGGGTCTGGGCAGGGACAGGGGCTGGATCAGTGATCCTTGTCCCCTCCAGTTCTGGATATTCTGATTCTCTGATGGAACCACAGACGGTTTGGGCTGGAAGGGACATCCCAGATGTTCCAAGCAGATTGCAGAGGTGGAGACTCAGAGCTGCCCTTGGCTCCACTGCCCTGGCCCAGCACCACACCTGGTGTTCGGTCAAGACAAACGCGCAGGGCAGAGCTTTCCAGGCCCACCCCATTACCCAGCTTGTGAAAGATTCCCTGAGGTGTTCGCAGCACGGATCCCTCAGGCAGGGTTCCCGCTGCCTGACACCTTGGTGAGGACCAGCTCCTGCAGTGAAAACTCAGCCCTGGAGCTTTTCCAGCAGCTGCAGCTGTGCAGAGCCCCTTGGCTGCTCCGCTCGCCCAGACTGCACACATTCATCAACTGCAAACCACCGCCAGCCCTGCTGGTTCCCACTTCCCGGTGCTCAGGGGCAGGGAGCTGCTCCATCTCCACCTGCACTTCTGCTGCCTTTCCAAACCGGCCCTTCGTGCTTCCAATGGAATCATTTCCAAGGCAGCACAGCCCAGTTCATCCGGCTGCAGGGGGCTGGGAGTGTTTCCCTGCCTCCCGCTTGGAATGCGGAGGAGCTGCTGGTGTTGGGAACAAACATATGCTTCGTTTAAAGAAGTTACCAAGTGCTTCTGCGTTTAATTCCTGACCATGTTTATGTAAAATTAATTGCATCACATGTTCTGTGTATCTTTTAATTGCAAAACCAATTAACTTTAAAATGTTCTGCTTTGTAGTTCTCCTAATGGATGGCATCGTTTTAGTTGGCTTTACAAAATCCATCTTTTGTTGGGCCTGGGCAGGGAGCCATCCTCAGTTATCTCTGGAAGTGAGTTCCCTTCATCTGAGCCAGCTCCAAGCAGTTGATGCACTGAAGTTCCTTTCCAGGCTTTGGATTTTGGGGTAATCATCTGTGCAGAGACTTCACAGCCCCGCCGCAGGAAATTCTGGGTTCCCTCGGGAGGAGCGTGGCTGGGGCTGCTGGTATTTGGGGCTGGAAAGGCTGATTCCCATGGGAACTTCCATCACTGTGGCTGGGATTGCGGTGCTTGGATGTCCAGAGCAGCCTCCAGCTGTTACGTGCCAGGGCAGGGTCAGGCTGGAGAGCAGGAAAAGGTTCTTCCCCCAGAGGGGGCTGGGCACTGACCAGGCTCCCCAGGGAATGGGCACGGCCCCGAGGCTGCCAGAGCTCCAGGAGCCTTTGGACAGCGCTGCCAGGGATGCACAGGGTGGGGTTGTTGGGGGGTCTGGGCATGGCCAGGGGCTGGATCAATGATCCCTGTGGGTCCCTTCCAGCTCAGGATATTCCATGACTCCGTGATTCTGAGGAAGGCAGGAGCAAGGGCAGTGCCTGGGAGTGGGAGAGGCCTCGGTGAGCAGGATTTGTCCTGCCTGGGGCACCGGGAGCAGCTGATCCTGCTGGAGATCCCGCTCCTCCTCTGCACACCGGGATCCTTCCTTTGCCTTCGGCAGCCCCGGAGCTCCTGGGGCTGTGGAAAGAAGAGCCAGGATTGCTCTTCCTGCTGCCTTTCCTCACATCCCATCATCAGAGCCAGCCCTGCCCTGTCTGGGCATTTCCAAGGACACTTCTGCCCCTCTGGATCGTGGGAAGCAGAGGGCAGAGTCCCGCAGGCACAAACTTCCTAATTCCAGGCTGGAAAGGCAGATGACCTCGAGACCGCATGGCAAAGGCTGGCAGAGGACACGGGGGAAGGAGAGGATCTGGGAAAATTGTCAGGATGGACCTTTGGACATCTCACATCACACCCTGATATCTTCCATGACTGTGTGGATTTAACTTTTATAAGGAAAAAATTAATAATCAGCCTATAACTGAAGGTTTTCCTTTAAAAAACCAACATTTTGCAATAGAGCTTATTCTTTTTATTGTGATTTGAAGATCTTCACAGCTTTCTGCTGTCAGGGGGTTGACTTCTGTTTTTATAATTAAGACCAGCACTAGAAAAATGAAGCTTTGCAGCTTGGTAGTGGCTTGGGAAATGTGTCACTGCTGAAGAAATTTATTTTGTTTCCTGAGTTTCTGTCCCTTTGCCAAAGTCTGGGGATATTTTGGCATTTGCGACAGTGTGTTAATTGGGGGAAGTGATTTATTTAAGGAAAAGAAAGGAAGATGCAGAGCAGATCCCTCCCTGCGCCTGCTCCCCCTGCTCCAGGGGCTGTGGGAGTCCCAGAGCCCCACGTGCCCTGCCAGCCTTGCTGGACAGTGCCCGTGGGCCCAGAACCACCACGGAACCCTCCTGGCCTGGAAAGCCAAGAGAAAGCCAGCAGGGATTTGAATGAACAGAAATTCCCGCTCCCAAACAGCGACTCCAGGCCCCCTGCTCTCACCTGCAGCCTCGTCATCCCACGTTCCTGACTCGGGAATAACCGCGTCCTGATGGATCCTGCAGGAGCAAAACCCCTCAGCGCCCTGGCACATCTCTCCTCCTGGAGAAGCAGATCCATCCAGCCCAAAGCCGTCACTCCTGAAGGTGCAGGAGCAGCCAGGTCCATCCTCCCCATTCCTGCCCTGAGGAGCTTGGCCAGACCCCTGAGTGCCCCAGGGGCCCCCCGCCCCGGCAGAGGGAGGCCAAGCTGTCCTCTCCCATTCCCAGCTCTCTCCTCCCATTCCAAGCTCTCCTCTCCCATTCTGAGCTGTCTCTCCCCTTCCAAGCTGTCCTCTCCCATTCCCAGCTCTCTCCTCCCATTCCAAGCTCTCCTCTCCCATTCTGAGCTGTCTCTCCCCTTCCAAGCTGTCCTCTCCCATTCCCAGCTCTCTCCTCCCATTCCAAGCTCTCCTCTCCCATTCTGAGCTGTCTCTCCCCTTCCAAGCTGTCCTCTCCCATTCCCAGCTCTCTCCTCCCATTCCAAGCTCTCCTCTCCCATTCCAAGCTGTCCTCTCCCATTCCAAGCTCTCTGCTCCCATTCCAAGCTCTCCTCTCCCATTCCAAGCTGTCTCTCCCATTCCAAGCTCTCCTCTCCCATTCCAAGCTCTCCGCTGCCATTCCAGGCTGTCCCTCCCATTCCGAGCTGCCCCCCCCATTCAATGCTCTCCTCCCCCATTCCAAGCTGTCCTCCTCTCCCATTCTAAGCTCTCCCCTCCCATTCCAAACTGTCCCTCCCATTCCAAGCTGTCCCTCCCATTCCAAGCTCTCCTCTCACTTTCCAAGCTGTCCTCTCCCATTCCAA
>WBMZ01001562.1:58242-89037 GCA_013400975.1 Atrichornis clamosus
CCAGGGGCTCTGGAGTGTCCCAGGGGCTCTGGAGTGTCCCAGGGGTTCTGGAATGTTCCAGGGACTCTAGAGTGTCCCAGGGGCTCTGGAATGTTCCAGGGGCTCTGGAGTGTCCCAGGGGCTCTGGAGTGCCCCAGGGGCTCTGGGGTGTTCCAGGAACTCTGGAACATTCCAGGGGCTCTGGAGTGTTCCAGGGCCCCTGGGACCCTCCAGAGCCCCTGGCACACCCCAGCGCCGCTGGGACCCTCCAGAGCCCCTGGCACACCCCAGCGCCGCTGGGACCCTCCAGAGCCCCTGGAACATTCCAGAAACTCTGGAATGTCCCAGGCAGTGCCAGGTTAACTGGGGTTAATGACGGGGGGGTTCAGCTGCTTGAGGCCATCCGCGAGTCCAAGGAACAGGCACTGCCTGGGAAACAGCTCCAGAAATCCTGGAGGCTGTGGCCACAGCTGGAGGCTGTGGCCAGCTCACAACAAAGCATTGAGGGGCTGGAGGTGTCCAGGGAAGGGAACGGAGCTGGGAAGGGGCTGGAGCAGCAGGAGCAGCTGAGGGAGCTGGGAAAGGGGCTCCGCCTGGAGCAAAGGAGGCTCAGGGGGGCCCCTCTGGCTCTGCACAAGCCCCTCACTCTCCTCCACTCCCATGGCAGGGGTGAACGAGATGAGCTTTCAAATCCCTTCCAACCCAATTCCATGATTCCATGGCTCCATGACATGACCAGCCTGAGCTTCCTGAAGGGATGACTCTGCTCAGCTCTGAGGGACAGTGCAGAGCTCCCAGGGGGACTGGACAGGCAGAACAAGCTGAGAGGAAGAGGAGGAGGAGGAGGAGAGGGGCAGCAGTACAGTGCGTGTGCTCAGGGATGGTTCTTTCCAGGATCCTGTTCCGATTAGATCGGTTCTGATAGAGAAGGCCTTGGTAATCTGACCCAAAATGCTTAAGGCAGTGCTTATTCTTATCCTGTGCTTGGGGAATTCAGAGCTTTAAATGACTCAATTTAACAAATTACTGCAGGATGGAAGGAACTTTTTCTTCCCACAGAAGAGGCCACTTGGAACTCCTTCACGAGCTGAGCTTTAGGGGAGAGTTTGTTCTGCTGCTGTTGAATGTGATGTCCTTTTGCAGGTAATTTTGGGTTTCTGGAGATTACAGTCCCAGTAACACAATAGGCAGTGAATGGTTTATTCATTAGACAGCTCTGTGTAATTCTAGACCTGGGGGTTCAGCCTCCCTGGAATACATTACAGCTCTTCCCAGCTCCAGGAGAGCTCCAGGCTCGCTGAGATCCCAATTCCCTCACTCTGTGACACCCAGGCCTTTGTGGCAGCTGATTTGAGGATAATGAACCTCAGGAGAGACACATCCGACTCTGGCGAGTGAAATATGGGAGATTGCTTCGAAGACTTCCTTGGAAATTCATTCCTTGGCAGAAAATAGGGATCACCATCAGATCCAGCCTCAAGAAAAGGAAAAAAAAAAAAAAGTGGAAACCATGGCAAGTCCAAAGTAAAGGATTTCATGTGACAAAACTTCTGGGTCTTGTGATGGGACTGGGAATGGCTGGGGCTGGGGAGGGCTAGGATGGATATCAGGAAAAGGTGAGAAAGGTAAGAAGTGCTTCCATGCCTTAAATTGCCTGTTTCAAGTATCACCAGTCCCACCTGACAGGATTATTGACCTGGGTTAATATTCCAGCTGCTGAGGCAAAGAGCAAACCAATGAGATTAGAACAAATGATGGATTGATTTTGAATGGGGCATGAGAATCCATCCCTGCCCCTATAAAACACGGGGAAAACACAACAAAGTCCTCACTCCAGGAGGATTTGGACTATGCAGGAAGCTGCATCCATGTGCTGAGAGGGAAGTGGCTGGAAAGGGGCAGCTGTGGCGCAGAGCTGCTCCCCAGTCCTTGGGTGCTGAGCTCCTCCTGCTGAACTCAGGCTCCAGCACAGACCAAACAGCAGAAGTTTGAAGGACTGGGCACTGCAGCACGGACTGGCTTTGCCTCTGCCATAAAGCCACTGAATCCCACAGGGAATTCTCACATTCTCTGTCCTTCTCGCCAATCAGGACTCCTGCAGCTGTGGAATTCCTGAGGGGCTTCAGATATTATCATGGAGTTCCAGCATCCTCCGTGGGGCTGGAGTGGGGGGAAAATCCCATTGTGGGATGGATGAAGAGAGCCTGGATGTGGAATTAAAACCCTGAGCTGCTGTCCGGGGTGAGAGCCCTGGAGCAGCTTCCCACATCCTGAGATTCACAGGGATGGGCTCTGGAGTGAGCCCAGTGACTCTGGCACAGCCATCCTTGGTGACTTTAGGCTCGGGATGGAACTGGGAGACTCCGCAGTCCTGAGCTGGAATTCTCCTCCCCATTTGGTACTTGAGGCTCCCCTTAATGAAGAAGAGGCAATTAAGAACACCCAGAGCTGTGGCTTGGAGAGATCTGCTCCTTCAACAGGAGCACTGACCTGGTTGGATCCAGCAGCCTCTGCCTCTTCCCAGAGAAGCCTCTGGCTGCAGGGATCCATTAAACTTCCAAGTGTGCAGGGATGGAGGGCGGGATGTGCCCCACCTGTTCCATGCTCTGCCTTCACTGCTGGAGCTGACTCCAGAAATCCCATGGGCACACGATGGCCAGGGATGTCACAGAAACCAGGATTTCACCCGATGAGCTCCTGGAGACACCCTGGAATAATTCAGGACATTTAGGAATCCTGTGTGTTTGGATCCTCGCTGTAAACTCTGTGCACAGCAGCTACAGCGGGACCCCCTCTGCCTCTCCTGTTGGGGATTCCTGCACAGAGACCCTCGGGAATTCACTCTCCCTTTGCACCTTCGGGTGTCACTGTCCAGGCCAGCATTCCCACTGGGTCCAGGCCAGCATTCCCAGTGGGTCCAGGCCAGCATTCCCAGCGGGACATTCCCAGTGGGTCCAGGCCAGCCTTCCCAGCAGGATCAGGCCGCNCAGGACATTTAGGAATCCTGTGTGTTTGGATCCTCGCTGTAAACTCTGTGCACAGCAGCTACAGCGGGACCCCCTCTGCCTCTCCTGTTGGGGATTCCTGCACAGAGACCCTCGGGAATTCACTCTCCCTTTGCACCTTCGGGTGTCACTGTCCAGGCCAGCATTCCCACTGGGTCCAGGCCAGCATTCCCAGTGGGTCCAGGCCAGCATTCCCAGCGGGACCAGGCCAGCATTCCCAGCAGGAGCAGCCCACCCAGTGCCCTGTCCTGCGGCCAGGCTGCCCCCCCTGCCCTCCCCACAGCCTGGGCAGCCCCTCCTGCCCCACCAGGGCTGCAGCTCCTGCCCTGAGGAAGAGGGAGGCACTGAGGGATGTTCTGGATCCAGGTTTATTCCCTGTGCTCCCAGATCACCAGGGATGCCTTTGTACCAGGGCAGGAATTTAAAGCAGCCCTGAGAGGGGCTGCGGCTTCCCAGGGGCCGGGAATACCTGTTTGTGGAAGAGCAAATATTCCTTCATCCTTGAGCAGGAGATGGAATCTGCCCCTGAACAGAGCTTGAACCCTTCCTCCCCTGTTTTATGCTTTATTTGGATTTTGGTTGTTTTCTTTGTCTCTTCCCCCGCTTCACGCACTAAATGTTTAATGAGTGCTGTGAGCAGTCAGGCACCATGAAGTTTCAGAAGTTCTCATGTTCAATGCATTTAAAACTCAAATCAAATGAAAAAATAAATAAACTGAGTGCCAGAAGGCAAAGCCATTTCCCTCTGTCATAAATGGCCAGCGTGACACGCAAAGCAAAGGGGTTTGATGAGGGAGCAGAGGAGGGGAGAGCAGCAGGGAGACCTGATCTGGGGAGTCACAGATGGAGGAAATCATTTCCTTGTGCTGCCATCAACAACACGGGGAACAGAGCTGCTGCTGCGGCTGCTGCAGCCTTGGCTGGGCCTGCCCTCCATCCCTGAGAATATTTCACTGCTCAGTCAGCAGTTCCTGGGAATTACAGCTCAGCATCGAGGATTCCAGGCCTGGCTGGCACCGGAAGAGCTGCGAGTTTTGCATGTCCCAGCCTGGGGATGGTGGCAGAGATTTGGAGTGAAGGCACCACGTGGGTGAAGTGGCTGAAGGCGGCCACACTTCCCTCCTGAGCAAGGGAATCACACCCAGACTGGGCCTGCACAAGCCTGGCTGGCTCCCAGCCGGAATATCTCCTTAAAGAAATCAGGGATTCAGTGAGCTGGGAGCAGCCACAGCGCTCGCTCTCATACTGGGGTTTTGCTGGGGTTAAGTGTCTTGTCAAAGTCAGAAATCCCAGAATCCTGGGGTGGTTTGGGTGGGAAGGACCCTTCAAGACCATCCCATCCCACCCCTGCCATGGGCAGGGACACCTCCCACTATCCCAGGCTGCTCCAAGCCCCATCCAGCCTGGCCTTGGATACTTCCAGGGATCCAGGGGCAGCCACGGCTTCTCTGGGAATTCCATCCCAGCCCCTCCCCACCCTCACAGGGAACAATTCCTTCCCCATATCCCATCTATCCCTGCCCTCTGGCAGTGGGAAGCCATTCCCTGTGTCCTGTCCCTCCATCCCTTGTCCCAAGTCCCTCTCCAGCTCTCCTGGAGCCCCTTTAGGCCCTGGAAGACACATTTTGGTCACCCTGAAGCTCCTCTCCTCCAGGCTGAACAATCCCAATCCTCCCAGCTTTTTCCTGCCCTCTCTTCCCAGCTGACTCCTTAAAATGAGCAGTTTTGGAGCCTTCCCTTGGCCCATCCAAAGCCAGGCTGTGGGAAGGTTGTAGATCCCAGAGGAAATGTGTTCAAGCAGCCTCAGCCTCACGGGAGGACAGGGATTGGTTCCCACTCCCTAGAACTTGTCTGGAGGGAAATGATGGGAAAAATTATTTAGGGTCTTGTTTAAACCCTTGTTTGCATCACTCCGGGCCAAATTTGGGAAGCAGCGTGAGAACAGGCAGCCTGGACTCTCCTCCAGGCACGGAGCACTACAGCAACTTTTCCCCTCAACTCCTGAAACCCCCACGAACCTCTCAGAGCAGCTTCTCTATATTTCAATCATTTTTCCAATTTTTCATTATTGTTTCGTCCCTTCCATAAAGCGGGATGAAAATTAAAACCCATAAAAACTTCAATTTCTGCGGTATGGATCTATTGGCAGATAAAAACCTGCTACAAATCATTAACCCAAGATGCAGCCCAAGATGCTGTTGTGAGGTGCCAGGGTGACATTGAAGCACAAACTGCTGGGGTTTTCAGGCCAGGACAGACCCCAGCAGCAGTTAACAGCTGCTCAGGCAGCTCTGGGTGTGCACAGGACGGCTGAAAACCCCGACTTTCCACAAGGGCTTCCGTTTCTGAAGTGCAGCTGAGACAAATTCCTGCTCAGAGGAATCTCCAAGGGCTCTTTGTCCCTCCTGCCTCTTGTTCCCTATCTCAGCTCACACACAAAGCTCCTGTGAGCACCTGGCTGCCCTTTTGGTTTTGGGAATGCTTTGAAACCTCTGGCAGAATTGTTCTAAGGGTGAACTTGGGTAGAAATCCGCCCTCTGGCTGGTGTGGTTTAATAAACCCCAGAAAACTTCATTTAGCTCGATTCTGTTCGCCCTTACACAAACCCTTTTCTCGCCATCAGCTCTGCACTGGAGCTCTCTGCCTTCAGCTCCCTGAACCTTTTCCTGGTGTTGTTCCCTTTCCAGGTCTGATTTTCACATGGAGGCTCTCCAAGGGGAAGTAACGGCTCTTCTGAGAGGGAAAAGAGGCATTTCCTAATGAGGGAGCATCAATGGTGATTGGCAGGGTGTGTTCCAGCGGCCTGGCTGCAGTCTCTGGTTGGATTTCTCCCTCCTCCTTCAGAGAGCAGAAAATCAGAGAAACCACTTGGTTGGACTGCAGAAGAACAGCCAGACTTGGCCCCAGCCAGACACACACTCGGCCTGTGCTGGGCGTTTATCTGAACAAAATCGGAGCCGAAAACGTGGGGTTTGTTGTGTTCATGGAGTTGTTTATCTGCAGCGAGCATCAAAGTGTGCTTTTGTGAGTGTGTGTTTAAATAGCTCAGGGTGGCAGTCGCAGAATCATGGAATCCTGGAATGGTTTGGGTTGGGAGGGACCTTAAATCCCATCCAGTGCCATGGGCAGGGACACCTCCCACTATCCCAGGGTGCTCCAGCCTGGCCTTGGACACTCCCAGGGATCCAGGGGCAGCCACAGCTTCTCTGGGCACCCTGTGCCAGGGCCTGCCCACCCTCACAGGGAACAATTCCTTCCCCATATCCCATCTATCCCTGCCCTCTGGCAGTGGGAAGCCATTCCCTGTGTCCTGTCCCTCCATCCCTTGTCCCAAATCCCTCTCCATGTTTCCTGTAGCTCCTTCAGGCACTCAAAGTCACAGTTTGGTCTCCCCAGAATTAAGGAGAAAACCTCCTGCAGACCTGGGCTGCTGTGGGACACTGGGATCAGTGATCCTGTAGGACACTGGGATCAGTGTCCCCCTAAAATATCCCTGAGCTCCTGGGGAGCCCTGCCCTGGGAATTCTGCTGCCTCTGGGGGCTCAGCCTGAAGCCAAACACAGCACACAAAGTCCTTTCCACTGGTGGCTTTGCCTCGTCTCTGTTCAGGGGCTTTAACACACAGGAAGTGATTTTATTTTTTTTTCCCCAGCTCAGCTGCTGGGTGGTAATTTGTTGAGCTGCAGGAACTATTTAATATTTGCCTACTGTATTATTTGCCTGGTTCTTGAGGCCTACAGCAGGCCTTGAGGTGTTAATGGCACTCACGTGGAGCATCACAGCCCTGCCAGGGCCAGACCCAGCAGCTGCGACCTCAATTTTGTAATAAAAAGCCCCTGGGCACCAAAAGCAGTCCTTGGGCTCCAAATTGCAGGGCTGCAGCAAAGATGCCAATTTAGCCCTGGCGGAACAGCTCTGCTTATCACAATACTTAACGTGTTCCCTGCAGCTGCCCAGAGCAAACAGCAAGAGGTAACCTCGGAGTGTGGGGATAACCGGCAATTTAACGGGAGAGGTTCCCCCAGAGGGAGCTTGCACAGTCTGGGGGGATTTGGGGTCTTCTCATCCGATGGGGCTCTCCCTGAGAACAACGTGGGTCATCTGCCACTGTCCTCTGGGCAGGAGGAGGTAAGCACAGGTCTGAACCATCCCATGAAGTGCTGCCAGCTCTCTTCCTTTAATTCTCTTGGGATAAGGTGGTTTCTCCCTGAAGTTTTCCAGCCAGAGCAGGGAGTGTCGGTTTAGTGGAAGGGGTCCCTGCCCCTGGCAGGGGGTGGGAGGAGATGGGCTTTAAGGTCCTTTCAAACCCAAACCACTCTGGGATCTGTAAAAACAAAAACAGTGCGTGAATCCTCTGTTATTTTACATCCTTGTGACACAGGAAGATGTCACTTGATGGGGATACCACGAAGACTCTGCTGAGAAGTTGCAGACTGGAAATTTCTTCACTGGAAGTGTTGTCCAGCCCACGGCAGTGCTGGAGTCCCTGGAATTCCTCAAAAAAAGTGGGTGGATGTGGCACCTGGAGACATAGAGCTGATTTTAGTGGGCTTTTCCAACCTTGAGGATTCCATGGCTCTTGGAACACAGATGGATTTGTGGTAATGCCTGTGACTGGGGGTGGCTGGAGCCTGTTTTAATTTGGAAATGGGGAAGGACACCAAATGTTCAGGACCAAGGTGTGGGTCCCCCTTTTCCCCCACGCTGTTGATCTGTCAAGACTGACCACCCCAGGCAGGAGGAATGAGGTTTTTCCCTCCAGATAAATGTTCACTGCCGCCTCTGCAGTGGGAGTGCTGCTGGAGCAGGTCCTGGATCCGTGTCCCTGGAGCAATCCCCGTGTCCCTGGAGCAATCCCCGTGTCCCTGGAGCAATCCCCGTGTCCCATTTGTGCCCAGGCTGTCCCAGCCACAGCTGCTGATGCCCCAGAGCTGCCCCAAAGCACCGGTGGGGCTCCAGGCTCTGGAGTTCAATCAGTGATTCCAATGTCAGCCCCGTAACAATCAGCCTCAGGGATGTGTGGTGGCAGCTGGATGTGATCCCTGAATTATGGGATCCCATGGAATTATGTTTTAAACACCTCGAACCCGTGCAGAGTCAGGCTGGTGAAGCAGTTTTTTGTGGAATGAAAAATTCTCTTGTGTTGGGTCTGCACATCCGCTTTTGGAGCAGTAGAGCTGCAATTCAAGGAGTTGGTGATTCCCTGGATTCGTTCCTGGTTTTGATCACCCCCTTCCCTCGGGGCGGCGTTTTGGGGCACTGCGGGCAGGGCACTCCCAGCCCTCACACCAGAGCCGTCCACTGTCACCTGTGCAGTGACCAGAGCACTCAGCTTCCCTGGAGAGGATAAATCCCCACGGAAAATGTCCCTTTTTCTGGGAGGAGAACTGCACCAACCGGCTCTGCTGGCTGTGCTCACTTCCCGCTCTGCCCCTCTGTGCCCCTGGAGCTGTGGGGACGAGGGGAGGGTGCCATGACTGCAGGGGTTTTTCCACACGCATCCATCAATCCCCTCCGTGGCCATCATCATCATCATCATCATCATCATCATCATCATCCTCACCTGAGCTGCTCTTGCTTGGCTGGAGTTCGTCCCCCTGGGCTGAACGTTCCACACTTGTCTGCACTAAATTCCATTTGCTGGCCGAGTCACCTGCAAGACACAAATCCCTGGAATCCGGGGGCGTTGCGCCTGCTCCGAGGGAGGAGCGGGAGAGTGGGATAGGAATTTATCCTTTCCCAGCTCCTGGGAATCCCTCCTGACCTAAGCTATGAAAATCCACAGCGTTTTCAGGGATGTAGATCCCGTTCAGACCCTGGATGTAAATCGTGGCTGTGCTCCAGCCTTTGCTGCGGATTTTCCTTTGGTTTTTCCACATCTGCCAGGAGGGGAATGTGCTGTCCTAGTCTGTGAGCACTCCCTGTAAGCCATCCCTCAGCCCCAGGAGGTGTAACCTGAGTAATCCAGGAGGATTAGCTGCGATTTGCAGCTGGAAATCTGGGAATAAAGCAGCCAGCAGTTTACGTGGGGGCCTGTGGCAGCTTTGCAGGATTGCTGGTTTAACTCCTGCTCTGTGCTGCTGGCATGGATTGCAGGGTAGCTTTTAGGGACAGGTAATTCATCTGGAGACTGGGATTTGTGGAATCCAACAGCTCCCAGTCTGCCTGGATTATGTCCATAAAAGCTGCTGGGCAGCTCTGACTCCAGAGGCGAAGTTGGGAATGAGAGATTCGGAGTCCTTAAAATGTTCATGAGCTTTATTTTATGGATTTTGGATTACTGATCTTGGATTACAGGGCTGCTGCTCACTTTTATGGCTGGAGCCTAAACTGTCTGAGGTGAAGGAGATTTTGGAAGTAGATGTAACATCAGGTCCGTGTCCAGGGGAAGTTAAAGGCTTTGGAATGCTGGACATCGGGAGATGAATAATTAAACACAACACACCCTGGGGGTTGCTCACACTTTGGACTCCTGTGCACTCCCCTTCCATGGCTCAAGATTCCTTCCTAAACAGGAATTTTACTGCAGGAGGAGAAGAACAAGAGGGATGGATGATCATGGTCTGCAGAGGTTTCATTCCATAGAGCCACCTAGGCTTGGATTCAGCTTGGAAAAGAAGGATGGATGGAGGTGTGCAGAGGGCCAGGGGTGCTCTGGAGCTGCTGGACAGCAGGAGCTGCTCCCTGGCGCGGGAACTGGGAGCCCTCAAACGAGGAGTGGTGGGAGCCAAGTCCAAGAGGGGCACAAAGCCAGGCCTGTGGAGGTCAAGAGGTGCTGAGGGAGCCACTCCTGGGCAGCGTTTGGAGTGGGATCCATTCGGGATCCACTCCTGCACCCAGCCTGGGCCACCCCTGGCCGGCGTTTGGAGGGGGATCCATTCGGGACCCACTCCTGCACCAGGCTGGGGCACACCTGGGCGGCGTTCGGAGCGGGATCCATTTGGGATCCACTCCAGCAGCCGGGCTGGGACACACCTGGGCAGTGTTTGGAGGGGGATCCATTCGGGACCCACTCCTGCACCAGGCTGGGGCACACCTGGGCGGCGTTCGGAGCGGGATCCATTTGGGATCCACTCCAGCAGCCGGGCTGGGACACACCTGGGCAGTGTTTGGAGGGGGATCCATTCGGGACCCACTCCTGCACCAGGCTGGGGCACACCTGGGCGGCGTTCGGAGCGGGATCCATTTGGGATCCACTCCAGCAGCCAGGCTGGGACACACCTGGGCAGCGTTTGGAGAGGGATCCATTTGGGATCCCCTCAGCCCAGAGCTGATGCCCAGTCCTTCCCGAGGGATGCAGCAGGGATCACCTGGCAGGGTGGTCCCACCTGCTGCTCTGTTGGGAGTTTTCCCTGTTGTTTCCATCGGGGCGCAGCTGCCTGGGCAAACCAGATCCACCCAAGAACATTTTCCAGAAGCAACTTTTCCCCCTCCTTCCACCCTGGAGTTGTTCTTTCTGCCTCCTGAGGGTTTCCTAAAGCAGCTCTGCACTTCCTGACAATAACTTGCAATTGTTAATCACTCCCAGTAATTACAACTTCCCCCGGTTTGTGCCTCCCCGCCTGCAGCCGAGGACAGGAGCTCTTTCATATTTAAATAGTATTAGAGCTGGATTGCTCTCCTGGGGAGCTCGTGGTCCTGAAGGCTGAGGTTTAATTCTCTGCACCACTAATTAGATCAGGAAAACAACCGGGAAGATGCGAGCAGAAGGGTTGTAGGGCTGTTAGCAAACAAGCCTTCTCCTGCTTCAGGAGTTGTCGTGGGCCTGTTGTGGCTCAGGAACACGGATTTCTCTGGGAGATAAAGAGGAGGAAGGGAAGGAATTGGGTTTTTATCCCTGGGTGTTGCTTCTTCAGCAGCACAGCAAGGGAAATGAGTGGAAAACACAAGATTACACTTGGTTTAAAAGCAGATTTCCTTGGCTGGGAGGAGCTGGCAGGGGATGAGGTCGTGCCTGTGGTTTCGTCAACTTTGACTTTGAAGTTGCGCTCAGTGATAACAGGAGCTGTGGGTTTGCCCCACGCAGGCTCAGTAAATGCCAGGAGAGTTTGTTTGGATGTGTTTGGGCACCAGGATTGACAATTCCGGGGAGCAGCCACCAGGAAACCCACAAGGGACGTGGAACAGGACCCAGCTCCAGAGTAACTGTGAAACAGCCTCAGCTGCAGAGACCAAATGTACTCAAATTTATCGCTTTACAGGAGTGAGACAGCCAAAAAATCCATTAAGGGAACACTGTAAATGTGGTTTTCCTTTCTGAAGTGGAGCCAGCTGGTTAAAGGGATGGGGGGTAGAAGGCTTGCAGGAGGCTTGGGGTGTTTAAAGACGTTCTGGGAGCAGTTCAGAGTGAATTTTTTACCACTTAGAGCCACAACTGAAATACTTTGAAGGGACCAGCAGAGTGGTTAAACAGCAGTGATGGAGCTTTTAGGAGTGGAGGGAGAACTGTGCCCCTTAAAAAACCCAAATTCTCAAAGCATTTAACCACCCCTGGATGCCCTCAGAGGGTTAAAAGCCAGAAAATGCAAGGGAATCCTTGCATTTATCCTTGCAAAATGCAAGTTATCCTCAAGGTGGTTAAAATGCAAACTGAGAGGAATTATGGAAGATGTCCCAGGGCTACATGATTGGAAAGAAAATATTCAGGTTTTACTGAGTTGCTTTTTTTCCCCTGCTATTTTTGTTACTTTTCTCATATGTGAAGATTTATTAAGCAGAGAAGGTCTCATCAGAATGGGGGAAAAGGATGATTTCAGTGGAGGGCAGGTGATGATGATCATAAAAAAACTTATTCTAAAACTTGGTGCAAATCAGGCTGTGGGGGCTTTTTCCTTGGAGCTTGGAAGTTGGGATTTAAATGTCTCAATCGGGGTGTTGTGCTCCTCGTGGCAGGGATTGCTGAGCCCGTGGCCATCCATCTCTTCATCCTGGGAAGTCACTTAGGGCCCCTCAGCTTCTCTGGGCAACCTGTGCCAGGGCCTCCCCACCCTCCCAGCTGGGAATTCCTTCCCAATAGCCCATCTAATCCTACTTTTTTTTCAATTTAAGGCCATTCCCCTTGTCCTGTCACTCCAGGCCTTTGTACAAAGCTTCTCTCCACCTCTCTCGTAGCCCCTTCAGGAGCTGCAAGGCTGCAGTGAAGGGACCCCAAGGCTTCTCTTCTCCAGGCTGAACAATAATAATAATAACCTGAGGAATAATAATAATAACCTGAGAAATAATAATACCCTGCTTCTCCCTGGCAATCAGGGAAGAGCCGTGCCCTGGGCCTGTCCTAATTGTGCTCCTTGTTCTCAAACGGGGCCGCGGAGCCCCCCAGCCCTGTCCCCGCTGTTCCATGGGGTGTCCACCCCTGCTTTCCATCCTGCAGGCACTGACTCTGCATTCCCTGGGCTCTGGCCGTGGCTGATTGCACAGCGCAGCTTTTCCACCCTGAATAGCTCTGATTTTCCATGTAATCCTGCGCACAGCTGCGGGTGACACTTCCCTGCCCTTCCTGCCCTGTGTCCAGCCCCCAGTGCCGGAGGTGTCTCCTGAGGACAATTCACCCCTCCTTCCCCGGAGCTGCCTCCTCCTCCCCATCCCCTGCCTTTGGCCTGAGCCGGTTCAGGCCTGAGCACAAAGGATTTTAGACCTGGAAGTTATTGGAGCCAACAAAATCCACCCCCAGCGCAGCCGGCTTTAGCTTTTACAGAGCTTTTAGCCATCCCAAGTTTGTTTTACCAAGCCAAAGCCCCGGTTTAAGTGAAGGACTTGCAGTTCCTGCAGAGGGCCATCCCTGCAGGAGGAGTTTTGCACGAGTCAGAAACAGAGTTTGGATTTTTCTGAGAAACACTTTGTGCACGATGACCTTTACTCTCGGTGGGAAGCAAAATATAGATTACTTCTTTACCGTGCTGCAATTTGAAACGTTTGTCTTTTCAGGCTGGGCCAAATGGCAAATGGGTGTTTGGGACACTTAAGGATCCATTTGTGATGTGTCACAGCAGGACAGAATCTGCTGGAGGCTCCGAAATACCCACCTGAATTGAAAAGCTGAAGGTCAGGCTTCATATTCCCCATTCTGCAGCACAGAAGGCACTTTGAACCCCCCGTATTTTCAACTTGCAAGGCAAGCAAATTGGATACCTCTGTTGCATTTGGTAATTTGTAAAGATTATTTCTGCTTTTCCCTTGTTCCTTTTGAGGGTGTAAAGTTTTATTCTGGGCTGCAAATGGGCTCCAGACTGAGATAAAGAGGACAATTTTGAGAGAAATGCATCAGCTGGAAAACAAAGGAGAAATCTCAAGTGTTAAACAGTAAAAGCAAGGTGGGAGATGTTTTATTAAATAAAATGAAATGTGAAAGCTCTGAAAACACTATTAATTATGGCAGGGGAAAGGCCACAATTCCTGTCCTTAAAACGTCTGGTTAGTACGACGGACACATTTATAGGGAACACTGTTTCCATGGAAGCTTTTATTCCCAAGGGCAGTTTCCCCCCTCAGGGTGGGTCCTGTGCAATTGCTCCTGCCCAGCAAAGGTGACTCCTCAGGATTTGTTTTCCTGCTTTATTTTCCTGCCCTGTTTCCAGAGCAGGATAAAAGGTGCTTGTGAAGAGGGTGCAGGTGTCGAGCCAGAGCCTGGGTTTGTGTCACCTTTCCTTTACCCAATTCCTTGTGTGGCTCCTGGCCAAGGGAGCTGCTCTGCTGTGGCCACAAGCCCAATCCTTGAGGTGCCCCACATTCCTGAGGCATCCGTGGGAGTCAGGGAATCCTGAATTTCCATGTAGACACCTGGAGCCTTCAAGGATTCAGCTTGGGAAGCTGTCCCTGTATTCCTGCTCTGCCCAGTCTTCTTTGGCATCAAAACAAAATGGGTTTGTCTTCACAGCTGGCGTCATCCCTGTTCCCTGGCCCTTCTGGGAAGGGGATCATCTTCCTCAGAGGAAGCACATTGTGCTGCTCCGTGTTTTCCGTGCTCTTGACAAGGATTGTCTGGAGTTTTGGGCCTTGTTATTAAATGCAGCAAGGTTAATTGTTCAATGCTCTCACTCCGTGCTCTCAGGGACGTTGCAGGAACCAACAGAGAGCAAAACTCAATGGACACGATTTTCCTTCTCCCACTTGTAACTTTTCCATTAGGGTGAATATTCCACTCTTACATCCTGAGTGAGGGTGGGAAAAGGAGAGAAACAGTTCGACAACTCATTTCTACCATTCCTCTGAAGCTTCTTCTCCATGGCAAGAAGGATAATGCTGCCTGGCCTCTGGATGCTCCCTGCAGCCAGATGATCTTTGAGGTCCCTTCCAGCCCAAACCAGGCAGGGATTCCCAGCTCTTCCCTCTGGTTGAGGGCACAGAATCCTTCCAGGTGTTGTGGGTTTCCCCTGTGCAGCCTTGGCTTCTTGGCTCGGTTTTTCCCTCCCGGTTTCCTCCGGAAATAAGATTCCAAGAATCTCTGCAGCAACAGACAGGGAGAAGAGGGACCCCACACATTTTCCAGCTGACAAAAGAGGGGGTGAAAATTCACTCCCCCAGCTGGAACTGCCTGAATTCCAGCTCTACCCCCACTCCAAGGAAAAATCACAATGCTTGTTTCACACTCCAGCCCTGAGAAGACGCCAGGGATGAACCAGCCTGGTCCCTGTGTTCCCTCCCCTCCCTGACCTTCCAGAGACCTGGAACGCGCTGGGTTTCCTGAAGATTTTTGCTCCCCCCTTCCCTGCTGCTGCTGCTGCATTTTTGAACTCTGAGGAAGATGCTATTTTGTCACTGTTTTTTATAAAAATGTCACGGGCTTGAACACTTGCAGTGACACTTCAGGCGTTATTGCAGAAGTGTTTAAAATGTTCCGAGGTGCTTTGAGGTGCCAACAAAATTTAGTTGGCAACATAATAATAAATCCAGCTCTAGCAACACTTGTAATGATCATCAAAGGTCTGACTGATTCCCTTTCCCTCTTGCTTCACCCCTGGTATCTCTTTCCTGACTGCTTTGTTCCATACTAAAGAACAATTTATGAGATCTGGAAGATATAAAGATCTAGTAAGGATAAGGATATAATAAGAATGTGTATAATAGGAAAATTATAAGAATGTAATTGATAAGATTTCCATCTCTAGCATGGAGAAAACAAGGAGAGTGAATTTTTGGAGCTTTCTAAGACTTTTCTTTGTAAGTGAACTACAGCACAGAAATCCAATAAAAACTTGGATGTTTTAATTTATAGCAAAGCTCCTGCATCCCACTCTGGGAATGGAAATTCCTGACATGATCATTAATTACCTGCATGGTTACTGTGGAATTGTCTCACTCGGAGAGAATTGGAGTCAAAGTTCTTGTTGTTTGTTGGGGTTTGGTGGGAGCTGTGCAGAGCAGCTCCGAGCTGGAATCATTTCCCCAATCCAGTCTCAAATCTTCTCATCAGAGATGAAACATCCAGAGCCATCTGTTTAAATTTCTCCCTGGAGGATGTGGTAGGATCAGAGTGGTCCCACGTGAGCTGTGACAAAGGGACAGGTAAATGCCCTGTAAAACATTTGATGCCTTTATGAATGTGGAAACCACGCAGCTCCAAAGGTATCACGCTGAAAGTCTCGGAATTCCATCTCCAAAATTCAGAAGCTCTTTACTTTGACTTTACAGTGTGATTAATGACTCTGGGAATAAGTCTTGAAGTTTGATCTCCAGATGGAAGAATATTAAAAATATTGATTCATTGTGGCTTCTTGTGGAAGCTTTGCTCAGATTGTTCTACACTGTGGCCACTCAGCCTGGGAGGTTTGGGGGCTCTGCTGGGCCTTGTTTCTGTGCAGTATTTTGGGGGAAAGAGCAGCTTTTTGCAATGTTTGAAGATTTTAAAAACAATAAAAGAAATATGGGAACTGTCAGCCCCAGGGTGTCTGTGAAACCCAGCTGGAGGCACAAGGACATTAAATAAAAAAATAAACCTTCCTCTGCTGGGAAGAAAGACAGAAAAAGCCAAGTAGGGCCTAAATCACTGTCACTTGTTCGATGTGCTCAGGGCCGTGTCCTCAGATGATGCCACAAAGTCCTGTACACCCAGATCAAGTTGCAGTAATTGAAGAGGAGGATCTTTAATTAAGCAGAAAATCATGGTCATAAAGCTGTTCCTATGTACCTGTTTTATCTGAGCCTTGTCTGCGCACGTGAGGGTGTCCTAGAAACTCTGAGTCCCTCAATTAAAAATCTCTATCAGCTTTTCTAATGAGCTTTAAACACTGGTGTAAAAAATCCTTCCCTGATCAGCATCTTTTGTGCTCAGAGTGCCTGAAGTTGGGGACCTCGGGAAGGTTTTGTCCCTCCAGTCCTTGTGGGGGTGGGAAATGGGGCTTTTCCAGGCTTAATCCCTGCAGCTGCTGCTCTGCTCCTCTCAGGAGCACTTGGCTGCTAATCCATCAAATCAATGGTTCCTCTCTGCCTCAGAGCAGTGTCTGTCCTCCCCAGACTTCTGCCTCCCAGTTCTCCTTCAGCCCTTCATCATCCTCAGCCTGGGGGGAGCCTCTCCAGGAGGATCTCAGCCGGGCCTGTTGTGGTGCCGGAGCAAAATCCCTCCCTCTGGAACAGAGTCAATCCCAAACCAGTGGGGATAATGGTCCCCCAGAGGGAGGGGACCACGGTGGGGATGGTGCTGGAGCCAGCTCCAGCATTTGGGGAAGCCTGGCCAGCCTGGGCTCAGGAGGGAGGAGGAGTGGGGACCCCAGATTTGGCAGGCCTGGAGCTCTCCTCCTCTGCTGGGGTCTCCCTGTGGATGACCTGGGATGGCCACGGTGTTCCACGGCTGGAAACAGAGGGATGTGGCCTGGCTGAAGTGCCAGGAGGGATTTTGTGCCACCGGCACAGGGTCCCCAGGGTATTTCCCCTGCCATAAACAAAAGCAGCACCAGCAGCTTTTTAGAGGATGAAAAAAAAGAACGGATGAAGCCGTTAGAACAAAAGGCAAATTAAAGTGTTTGATCTCAGAGGGCTCCTTATTTTTCCCTCTTCCCTTGGAATTGCTTTTCATTTTACTCTTAATTTCCTTGCATCAGCTGATGGCCTGGTCCTCCCCCAGCAGGTGACAGCCACACCTGGGCCCCTGTCCTGGCGTGGGGGGAGGCTGGGCAGAGCTCACTTCACCCCATCATCGGCAGAGAGCCTGAATTCTCCCAGCACATCACCATTCATCCGGACGTCAGCAGGGATTGCAAAAATATAAACCACAATTAAAGCCTAAAAAGCTGGTGGGGTGTGATAATGAATGAGATACTGCTGACCCGTGGGCTTTCTCCCTCTTCTGGATAATTACAGAGGAATAACTGTATAAATCTTGGTTGGATTTCCTGCCCCGTTTTCTCTTGGAAATGGATGGCTCTGTTGTGTTCTGCTCTCCAGGCTGGAGGATTGTTTTAATTTAAATACAGCTTTGCAGTGCTTTGCTGCTGTAGCAAGTGGAATTAAAAAAGAAAAAAGAAAAAGAAAAAAAGAAAAGAAAAAAGAAAGAAAAAAGAAACCTAGGAAGGAGTGGAGAGTGAAGCTTTCAGTTACCTGGGTTGTTCATCTGAGCTGAGTCTGAACCTCCCATGCAGCTCCCAGGCAGCTCCTGCCAAGGAATTGGATTTTCTCTCTTAAATCCCAAAGAATGGTTTGGGTTGGAAGAGACCCTAAAAATCACCCATTCCAATCCCTGCCATGGGCAGGGACACCTTCCACTATCCCAGGGTGCTCCAAGCCCCTCCAGCCTGGCCCGATGGGGCAGCCCCAGCTGTGCTGTTCCATTTATCCATTAGAGGGAATTCTGGGCAGTTTTGCTGCAAACCGCTGAGTTTAAGTGAGGTTTGTGCTGGAGGAGGCAGGACAGGGAGTGCACCAGGAGCATGAACAGGTTGTGGTGGCTGCCCCTGGATCCCTGGAAGTGTCCAGGGCCAGGCTGGACGGGGCTTGGAGCGGCCTGGCACAGTGGAAGGTGTCCCTGCCCATGGCAGGGGTGGCACTGGTGACTTTTAAAGGTCCCTTCAACCCAGCCCACTCTGTTTGTCTCAGATTCTGGCAGCTGGGAAGTGCTGCAGTGAAGTGCAGCTGGGAGGAGAGGGAACAACACCAGAGTGCCAGGGAATGTGGGATTTTGGCGAGCCCCAGACGGGATTTGTGTGCTGGCTGTGGCCTGGAGCCTGTTCCAAGGGCAAGGCTGAGCCAGGTGCAGCTTCCAGCCTCACCTGCCCGAGGTGCCAGGCCCACAGAGGAGTTTCTTTGCGTGATGCTCTCCACGTGAAGCACCCTCGAGGTGTTGGCATCCAGGGCCGTGGCTCAAGGCAAATCCATTACCTGAACTCCTGCTTTGGGATCACCTTGGAATGCATTAAATCCCCGTGGAGGCTCTCAGCAGAGGGCTCTCATTCCGTGAATCCCCACACTCAGCACCAGATAAAGGAAATTAAATCAGTGCTGTTCTCACTCTGAACACAAAGTGCCTGTGAGGGGCTTTAATGCAGTTTGAGGAACCACTCTGAATTTACACCTGTAATTCATTTAAATTTTTAAGGTGCTTGAAAGCTCGGCTACACATCATTTGTGAGTGCTGCGCTCATCTGGGATGCTGATGGAGAAAAAGATTTTCCACAGGTTGGGTAGGAGAGGTTGGATAAGGCTGCTTGGTTTTGTGCTGCTGTCAAGTTTGATTTTAAATCGCTTTAGGGCGTTTTCTTGATTTTTGGAGTTTTCAAGTTTCTCATTAAAGCCAAATGAAGTGTTAATGTGTCTGGCCTGAGCCACTGCAGAGGAAAACTTTGTGTGTGTACATATGCATATGAAAGTGCTGGAAATCCCTAAAAGCAGAAAACCACAGTTTTTTGAAGCGTTTGATTCTGAGCTCATCTCTTGATTGTGAGAAGCAAATCCATGGTTTCTGAACACAGAGAGACAACCCTAAACTGTGCTTTTTAGCTGCCTCAAAGATGAAACTCCCATTTTCATGTACTGAAGGAGCTAAGAAAGTATTTTTTTAAAAAACTCATCATAATCCTTTCACAGGCTTCTGTTTTCCATAAAATTTCCCATCTAATCCATATGGCTGGATTCTGCTTGATTAATTACATTGAACCAAAGAGACAGGATCATCCCAGGCTGGGTGGTTACTCTGCAGTTGGCTGAGGGGAACTTTTCATGGAATCATGGAATGGTTTGGGTTGGAAGGGGCTTTAAAGCTGATCCCATCCCACCCCTACCATGGGCAGGGACACCTTCCACCATCCCGGGGTGCTCCTGGCCTTGGACACTTCCAGGGATCCAGGGGCAGCCACAGCTTGTGCATTACAGCTCCTGCTCCCCTCCTAAACAAGCCCCACCAGGGCTGTAATTCCCCATTTCCTGACAAAATTCCACCTGCAGCTGAAATTCAGGCTGTGAAACCTCCCCAACCTGTTTGGGTTTTAACAGATCCCTCTTTACCAACACAGGGAAGGTGAGGCTGTGCATTGGACTAAGGAAAAGCTCCTCAGGATCCACTGAGGAGCTGCTGGGCTGCGGTTCCGTGGTAAAAAGGTGAGGAGCAAGTGTGGAACACCTTTCCCACAGAACCTGCAAATGCTGCCATGTGTTCTTCCCTCTCCCGTTGTGTTTGCTGGTTCCCGTTAGGGAGGAAACCCCAAAGAAGCCACAGTGGCAGCGATATCCAGGGCTGGGGACTCACAGGAGCTGCACCTGGGCAGCTTTTTGGGGAGGGGAGCTTAAAAAAAAAGGTGTCAATGCAGGGCCCAGGGATGGGAACATTTCCTGGTCTCTGCTAAAGCTCCCCAGGCTGCAGAGATCCTTCTGTGTCTGCTGAGCCAGCAGCTGGTTTGATCCAAAGCCTTCTCCAGAGCTTTTCCTCTTCTTCCCACTCTTACAGGCAGATCTGTCAGATCCAGTGGTTATTCCTGTTCTTCCCTCCTTTCTGAAGGATTATCTACCACAGATGTTTATGCGAAGTGTCCTTGTTAGGACACCTCATCTAAAGACAAAAGTTAATGTGAAGGGAAGGAAGACCAAGGTCTGTCTGGTGATAAATCTCTCCCTTTCCGTCTCCCTAAAGCCTCCATCCCTCTTTAGCCCCCTGAGTAGCCGCTCCTTCCCCGAGGACACGCTGCTGCTCGGCTCCCCAGCCCGGGGCCCCCCAGCTCCCAGTGCCCCCAGCTCTGATGGCTTCACCCTTAGGGGAAGTTTCCCAGCTGCTCCGGCAAATTGTCCTTTTTCCCTCCCCTCTGCCCTTGGCTGTAACTGAGCTTTCAAATGGACACAAACCTCGGGTTCCTTTGGTCCTGGGGGTGTTGTGGCTTCGCGTCCTGCTGGTGGTGGGACCCTTCATGCCGGGGCAGAGCCATTAAAACTCAATCCTGCCCCTTCTGTGACCTGCAGCTTCCTCCAGGCAACGCTTTCAGCAGGCTCTGCCCAGCCTGTGGCTTCCACAGAACCTGGAGCACGGATATCTGGATCTCCTCAGTGCCCTCAGCTCGCCCCTCTTGGCTCTGCAGCCGAAGCGACACGGAGCTGCCAAGGGAATCGTTCTCCCTTGTGCTCTCCAGCAAGCAGAGACACAAACAGCTCTTGGAGTTTGGAGAGGGGAAGGAGCATCTGCTTTGGAAGGATAATTCCAGAAGGTGCAGGGAGAAATCCACCTGCTGCAAGGTTCTCTGGGGAAGCTTTTCCATCTCTCCTTACCAGATTTGCCATCAGCAGAGTCTGATGATGAGGAAGGCAGACAGGGCAGACAAATTCTCTCAAAATCTCTGGGAACGCTGCCCTTTGGGAACGTGTCACACAGATGCTGCAGGATGAGGTCCTTTAAATTCTGCCTCCCTGAGACCAGCACAGAAAAGCTGGAGCACATTTGGCCCCTGGAAGGTGGAGGGAGGGAAGGATTTTCTGCTTGGTGCAGCCATCCATCAGCCCCTTTAGGACAGGCACAATCCAATGCCCACTTTAGCTTTGGAAAACTCCCACAAACGCTCCCAGCCAGGATTGCTTCAAATCCACCCGGTCCCACTTCATTTCACATCGTTGGGAGCTGTGACCTCCCTGCCCCGACTCTTTGTGTCTTAAAATGAGATTTTTCTTGAGGCAGCAGCCCACCAAGGAGAGATTGAAAGCAAACTGATTATCCATGTGGGATGGTTCTGACCTCCTGGTATTAAAGGATTGACCAACTTCTCGATAAATTCACTTAATCTTCCTTTCCCCCCCCTTCACTTTTTTAAAAACTAAAAGGTCTTGTGCTTAAGGAGAACTTGAAATCCACTTATGTATTCAGTGGCCACCTGCCCTTGTGATTCTCTGTGATTCCTCTGGCATCCTGTGATCCCAAATCGGGTCTGAGCTACGGGGGAAGGGCAGAGCTGGGGATCCTGGAGGTGCAAAACTGCTGTGGCTCAGTGCTGGGAATGGGGAGCTCTGGGTGTTTCACCCCAGCCCTCAGACAGGGGCCGGTGTCTCCAGAGACTCAAACACCTGCCCGAAATTTGCCTTTGATGCAGGAACAGGAGGGAAATTTATCCATCCCATTACCTAAAATTAGCAGCAGTGGTTTCAGTTGCACATAAAATTAATCTGATTGGATTTTAGAGAGAGGTTTCTAATAAACAAGCCTGGGACTGTTTACAAGCCTCCCTGCAATATAATTCTATTTTTCAGCAGGAGCTGGGAGCTGCAGGAGTGGCTGGCCCAGTGGCAGCTTTATTGTATTCCCTATTAATGAATAGGGAGCAGACTGTAAAAATGGTGTCTTTTTACTGTGGTTGGTGCAGGTGAGAGCTTGGCAGCAAGGAGGGCACTGCCTTTCCTGCTCTGCCCTCCCGGGGAAGGGGCAGGAGCTCTGCCAAGGTTCAGGGATGAGGTGCTGTCCATGGCAAGGAGGAGAGGCTCCAGCCTGGGAGGTGCCACGGGGCTGGATTTGCCCTTCAGGTCACCCTGGAGCAATTTCATCCCCTGGGTGACTCCAGGGGCTTTGGGGCTGAGCCGTGCTGCTGCTTTTCCCTGCCAGAGGGTGTTCCAGCCTGCCGTCAGGCGTGGGATAAAGCCCTGGGCCCTGCTGTTCCCAGCAGCTCATCCCCCAGGTGGGACTCAGGATACAGCCAGTTCTTCCCGGTGCGACCATGGCTTTGGGGCAGACCTCACCAGTTCGGCTCTTTAGCTCACAGCTGCAGGAAAGGGAAGGATTTGGGGAGCACACCACGATGGGCAGGATGAAACTGGGGACAAATTCTGTGCTGTGCTGCTCCCTGGAATGTGTGCCTGTGCCTTGGAGCAATTCTGGGTGAATTCCCAGGAGAAAAGCTGTGCCAGGAGAGAGGAATCTCAGTGCTGGCAGTTCCTGGCTGGCCTTGTGCAGCCTCCAGAGAGGTTTATTCCAGTCTGACCTGGAATGAGGGAGCCCAGGAGGGCAGAGCCCTGAGCAAGCAAATCTCAGGTCTCTCTGACAACCTTCGGAGAGTGGCTGGAAGAGCTGCAAAGATCCACACCCAGGGATTCCAGGGAAAACTCAAGCTGCAAATACACACACACACACATAAAATGCTTGTCTGCATTCGATTTTTGTTCTAGTGAGTGTTGGTAATCGAGCGGCAGAAGATCACAAAGGTTTCCTTCCTCAAGTGTTAAAATAGGCAGCAATTATGGCTGTTAAAGTTGCCATGGAGGCAGGACCCAGGTGGCTTGGGGAGTTTCCTCAGTCTGATCCCAGGAACTGCTTCTTCCTCACTTGGATTCGCCAGAGCTGGGGCAGTTTTGCACCGCGGCACCAGTGAGGGAGCTCCCTGTGCCCGTGCCGGTGGTTTGGGATGCTGGGAGATGTCTGTGGGATGCAGGCTCAGGTAAGGAGTGGGACCAGGGGGCTGCAGCTGGAGGGGTTTGGGAGATGCCCCCCTCCATCTGCCACCCCCCACAGGTGTGGGGACAGCTCAGGCTCTGTCCCCTGTGCCCTGGCTGGGGATGAGGCCACCACAGGGCTCCCAACGCCCTCATCCCTGTGGGGAAGCACAGAACTGCACCCTGCCTCTTTTCCTTTTTGATTTTTTGCTCTCTCCAAACTGTTTTCAAGGCATCAGGTTCCACTGGGTGGAGTGTGTATTAATTAAGGAAAGCTAATTGCCAAGGAGCTTTGGAAGGAGCAGCTCTTTGAGCTGGCCCAGGGGACAGGGAGCGAAGGGCTGTGAGTGGTGTGTAACCCTCAGATCCAGTTTTTGCCGTGTAATCCCTTCCCTGCCACACTGGGAATTCAGCAAATCGGCCTCAGCACTGCCTGGAAGGTTTTGTGGGTGGCTCTCTGTGTTATTCTGTCTTTGCAAAGTCGGGGGAGAGGGGCCAGGAGAGGTCACGTCTGAGACAGGAATTGATTGTGTGGCTGATCCAGGAAAGTTTCCCAGCTGAGCTCTCCAGTCCCTGAGGTTGTGTCTCTGTGCGGGTCTGGGCTGATCCAGAGCCAGGTGCTGACATGTTTCCTTCCTTTCCATCCAGCAGTTTTCACTGATTTATCAGGAATGCAGCCCGGCCAAGGTTTCTGAGGGGCTGGGGGGCACCTCTGTCACTCAGCTCTGAGCAGGGCCTTGTGCTTGGCTGGCTCCCCTCACCTCACGTCACAGATTTGGTGACAAGTCGGACTCCAGAGCTTGACCCAGCCGTGGCAGGCCAGGCAGCCTCTCCAGAGAGCCATTCCTCTGGTGCTCAGACAAGCATTAACAGCAGGTCAGGAGAATTGCCCTCCAGCCATCCTTATTTCTCTCCGTTAAATAACTGAGCTTTAAAAATTAAGCTTTGTCATTTGTGTACCTGTCCCAGGAGGGTCCAGCTGCTGTGATTCTGCTCCTGAAAAATGGCTCAGGTGGTGATATCTGTTGCAGAAATCCCTTCCCTGGCTCACTGAATCCACCATCTCCAGATGTGTTTTGTAGCCCGTGGGTTTGCTTGGAGGCTGTGATGGAGAAGTTCCTCAGGAGAAGATATCATGGGATAAATTTTAGCATCAGGGAATGGTTGGGATGGAAGGGGCATTAAAATTCATCTCATCCCACCCCCTGCCATCGGCAGGGACACTTTCAACCATCCCAGGTTGCTCCAAGCCCTGTCCAACCTGGCCTTGGACACTTCCAGGGATCCACAGCTTCTCTGGGCACCCTGTGCCAGGGCCTCCCCACCCTCACAGAGAACAATTTTTGAATAATATCCAATCAAACCCCACTCTCTTTCAGTTTGAAGACATTCCTGTCCCCACATGCCCTTGTAAAAAGGCCATGGAGTGATTTCATCCCTTTGAAATCCTGAGGAACATTTGCTTTTTCTCCCCTAAAGCTTTGCTGTTCCCTGGGCTCCAGGGTCGGCAGCAGTGACGTGCGTGAGCAGGCCAAAATGACTCAAATGACTACAAATCGGCCCAAATAGCCAGTGTTCCTGGGAAAAAAAGGGTTCTTAAGGGTCCTGGTTTTCAGCTGGGCCCTGTGTGGTGCTGGCTGAGCACCAGGCCCCACCCGATGATGCTGTGAGGGGCTGCAGAGCCCGGGTGCCCGCGGGTCCACCCACTGCCGGTTTGGCTTTGGTTGTAGCACAGCCAAAGGGCTGGCCCAGTGCTCCCAGTTCCCCCAGCTCCCTGGACACCTCCCTGCCATCCCCTGTGCCCCCAGGAAACGCCGGAGCTGGGATCAGGAGAGGCTGCGCCATGGGTAGGGGGGTGGCGGCTGTGTGGGCAGGGCTGTTTTGCCCTGCAGGATCTGGGAGCAGGGAAGGACAGAGTTCCCTGGCCCGTTTTATCTCCTCCTAGGGAATGAGCCATCAGGATAAAATGATGTTAACTAAAATAATGTTATTCAGCTGGCTGGGAAGGGAGGGAGAGGAGGAAGCTGTTAAAACACACACTGTGATATTCCACCTCAGCAAACCCAATCACAGACGAGAGAAGGAATCTGGATTTGCTTTCCATAAAACCCTTTAGCTGTTTAATACAGCTGAATCCCATCATCTCCAAGCTGCAGCAGAGAGACAGGGGGTTGAGTCTTCCCAGGGCTGTGTGGAGATGGGTCTGTGTTGGTCTCTGCTGCATCCCCTGAGCTCCGTGGTGGCAGAGCAGGAGCTGGGCTGGGCTGTCCAATTCCAGCCGCCCCACCTGCAGATGTTTTCCAAGTCTCAGGCTTTGCAAGGACCTGGATCTGGGGGGGCTTTCGGGTTGGGTTTTTTTGGTCCCTCCCATTTGTCCTCCAGCACGTCCCAGCCGTGGGTGCTGCCCTCCTGTCTGAAGATGGCACTGCAGCATCTCGCAAGCCCCATTCCCAGGATCTGCGTCTCCAGCAGCTCCTTCCAGCCCTGAGAGCAGAGATCCCAGGCTGGCAGCCCTGGGGGCAGAGGGTGGCTGCTGGGGCAGGAGCTGGGCAGGATTTGCCTCCCGTCAGCGAGGATGGGAAAAGCTGGGGGAGACTGCGGATAAAGCTGGAAAATTGGGAATTCAGCTGAGGTGCTGCCTCATCCTCCTCCCAGCCCTTGGTGCTCTGCCAGGGGTGAGATGCTGAAGCACCTGATCCATGCACGAGGCCAAATCCAGCACGGGGCCAGCCTGGCTCCATTCCTTTGACATTGCTGCTCCAGTGTCTGCTGGCTCCAAACTTCCTGAAAATAAAAAAGGGATGTGCTGGGAGAGAGGGAAAGAAAGGAAATTCCCATAAGCTGAGATATTTTAAATTAACAGGGAGCCTGTCTTCAGAGCATCTCCTGTCACCAGAGCCTCTCCTGCCATGCTCTGCTTCCCCACCACAGAGCAAACAATTCTGTCCTCGCTTTGAATTGAAACACCTGAACTGTGTGGCCTCAGACTCAAAAAAAGAAAAAATTGCTGGTTCATTCTGGGGAGGAACAGGCAATTTTCCTCTGAGAGAAAATTGTTCAGTGTCAGTCAACCTTGTGTGGTGGTTTGTGGAGGTCTGGGAATGTGTTTAGGCAGGATAATGGTCTGCAGTTGCAGGGCTTAATTCCCAAACCAGTGTGACCCTGTGGGAGAGGTGGTGGCTGGTGGGGTGGGATAGAGAGAAATTCCAAGGGATTTTTGCTTACTGGGTGCATGGATGGGCTGTTCCTTCAGTGAGCTGTGTTTGGGCTGAGCTGGAGCCACGGGATTCCTTGGGAATCTGTCCCTTCTGGACACTTCCCTCTGTCCAAACAGACTGTGCTCACTCTTCTCTAATTCTTTGGGGTGAGGCAGATTTTATTCAGCAAAGAGTGGCTCCCTTTCCCAAAGGGAGCTGTGTGATGTTGTTTCCCTCCTCTCCTCCTTCCATCCACCCCTCTGCAGCAAGGCAGAGGCATCCAGATGATTTGTTTCCTGGAGATGCACCTGGAATCAGAGCCGCTCGCTCTGGAGTGATCAGGGAGGATTATCCTGCCTTTGTTTGGTTTAGTCACTGTAAAACCTCAGTATTTCCCTTTCCAGCCATTGATTGGAGCTCCAGACATGACGTTGTGGTGGGATCTAAATTCTCATCCAGGCTCTGCAGCTCCTGAGCCGTCCCACGGCCATCTCTCTTGCCTGGATGTTTATCCAGGATGGTTTTCAGAGATGTCAGCCCTGGGGGCAGAACTGAGGCCTCAGGTGACCGAGTTAGAGCCACAAAGAGACGTTGCCCTGATAAGGGGACAGAGCCCAATTTCACATCTCTCCGAGCTCACACCAAACCCTGTTGGAAAGGCTCCTCCGTCCCCTCGCAGCCCTCTGTCTCCAGCAGTGTTTTCCTTCAGACACAGAAGGTTAGAAATTCACCTTCAAGAAACCATTGACGGCTTTAAATCTGAAGCAGAGAAATGAGCTCGTGCTCGTGCTAAGCAAGGACCTAAATCCTGGAGGCAGGATGTGCCCAGAGCCTCAGCCAGGCTGGGGCTGTGATTCTGATCCAGACATCCAGGCTGTCGTGTCAGGGAACGCGGGGAAATGATGGTGTTTGGCTCCCTGGGGGCTCCCGTGTTAGGAGTTTATTTAGCCTGGAAGAAAGAGGTTTTGAACCAGGTTCCCACAACAGACTTAAAGCAAGGAAACTGTCTGTTCCTTCAGGTTCTGATCCGTTTGATGTCTGGGTACCTCTGGGGGAATTCCTCCTGTCACCGTAAACTCAGATAAATCCGACTGTGGATAAGGCAGGGAGGGAAGGATTTTTTTTTTTTTTTTTTTCTTGTTTTGCACAGTTAGGAAAACAAAGACCTCGGAAGCTTTCTTTAATGTGTTCGAATCAGAGATCAGTTCTTGGTTTGGGGTTTTTTTTTGGGTAAACAAGCAGATGTGTTCCCTTGCCCTACAGCTTCGGGTTCAGACATGCTCCGGGGAAATGCATTTCCCACCAGGCAGGGGCACGTTGCTGATAAGGCAGATGTGGTGTGTGGTTCTGGGGGGTGTGATTAGCTCTTGCTGGGGAATTCTCCTGCACGTGAGAGGTTTTTAAACCTGGATCACAACCACTCCGGGGGCGGCAGCCAGGACAGGGCTATAGGGAACCTGGATCTGCTGCTGGGCAGTCCAGGTCCTTCCCGGACCTCAGGAAATGCTCAGCGTGGAGATTTCACTGAAATGGGGCTGTTCCCGCAAAAGGGGACCTTTTCTGACAAATTGGCTCTTTCCAGCAGCCATCTCTATTATTTTAGAAGAATTAATTAGGGAAGTGTCTAACAAATGATGTCTCAGTCCCATGAGCCACCTTGGAGCAGCACTGCTGGGGTTTCTCACAGCCCGGAGGAGCCTTCCTGTGCCTCCTGTGCCCTGGCCAAGCCTTTCCCTGCTCATTCCCATTTATCTTGGCTGCAGACAGGGCGGGATCATCAGTCAGCACTCGGAGCTGGGCAGTGATTGATACCCACAGCCCATGGATTGTGTTTAACAGGCAGGAATTTCTGCTGCTGCCTTCCCTCCCCTCCGCTTTCCAAGCCATTGCTACGTTTGGCTCAGTCTCTGCCCCTGTCCCTGTGCCATCAGTGCCACATTCCCTCTTCCCATCATCTCATTCTCCACAAAGCAGAGACAGCGCTGCCTGACTGCAAAATAGATCACTGGTTCTGAGGGAAAAGAGAAAAAAAGGGTGGAAGGCTGGGCCTCGAGACTGTTCCTCAGCCTCTGGAGTCGGGAGGCTCTTCCTCATCTATCCCTTCCACAAAAACTGTAGGATATTGCCTTAAGGTTTGTTTATTTGTGCCTCTATCTTGTGTTTTCTCTCCATATCTCTGTCTTTTTATTCATAACGCAGAGGCATCGTATTTTCCCTCTTCACTGATAGGATCTGCCAGCACAGGAATGTTCTGGCTGAGGAAGTTCCTGAGAAGCTCAGCACCAATATCAGAGGCTTGATAGGGCCGCCGGAATAAAATTGCTTTTTCTGGGAAGAAACATTGTTCTGCTAAGGAGTGCTCGAGCCAGAGCAGCCAGGAGGGAGATTAGATTGTTGTCACAGGACTTGACACGTTCTGCTGATCACAAGGAAAGCAAAGACAACCAAGAAAGAGTCGAGAGAGAAGCGGCTGTACCTGGAGAGCTCAGCGGGCCTCAGGTGTAGCTGCCGCCAGTGCTGGGATTTCTCCTGCTTTTCTCTGGGCAGAGGGAACGTCCGGCTCGGGAGAGGTTTGAGAAGGGAAGAGCAGGACTTTGGGAAAAGCTGGAGCTGCCCTGCAGAGCACTTGGTTCCAGTGGGAAGCCCAAGTCCTGGAAGGAGTTGAAGTTCCATGGAGCATTTGTTGTGTGGTGGAGAGGGATGGAGGGACAGGACACAGGGAATGGCCTTAAGCTGAAGGAGGGTAGAGTTAGATGGGATATTGGGAAGGAATTGTTCCCTGGGAGGGAGGGGAGGCCCTGGCACAGGGTGCCCAGAGAAGCTGTGGCTGCCCCTGGATCTCTGGAAGTGTCCAAGCCCAGGCTGGAGCACCCTGGGATAGTGGGAGGTGTCCGTGCCCATGGCAGGGGTGGGATGGGATGGGCTTTGAGGTCCCTCCCAACCCTTCCAGGGTTCTGTGTTCAAACCCAGAGCAGAAGTCCCAGGGGAGATCCAGGGCTCAGCTCAGCAGACTGGGATCAGGAGGGAATTTCAGCAAGGCTGGAGGGACCTGGCTTGGGAAGAATCCTCCTTCAGGGAAGAAAATCTGGGAAGCCTCCCAGTACTTTTTGTACAAAATCCAATGAGAGATGCAAAATCCGCTGCTTGCAGGGTTTGCTGATTTTGCTGGGAATATTTCACAGAGCTGCAAGAGGGTAAAACTCACCTCTTAAATCTCATTTTTAAGGTTGAAAGCCTCTTCTCTCTTCACCAGTTTTTATGGATATGAGGGTTAAATGAGCAGTGATTTGTCTTTAGTTTGGCTTTTGCCAGCTTGGAAAAGAGCAGTGATTTTCTGGCTGCAGGGGAAGGGTGCTCTTTATTCCTGTGAATTCTTCCACGTACGGGGGAGATTTTGGAGAAAGGGGGGCATCAGTAACTTCGCAATCCTGAGTTGTTGGGATGCTGGGACTTCCTGCTACATCTCAAGTTCAGCTGAGACCTTAAAATAAAATCAGTGAACTTTTACTCTGGCTTGTGGACCTCTAAAGAAAATTACCTCTGTCAAAGGCCTGAAAGCAAAAACATTTTATGCCTAAAATCTCTTCTATAAAAACACAGGATGTTGTGATTTTCGTTATAAAATTATAGATTTTCCCAACATTCCTGGTTGCAAAGGAAAGGCTTATCAGGCGATCCTGATAAACCAGGCAGAGTTGGGTGGACAGCTTGGAAAACAGTTCTGGGAGGTGTGGACATCCCTGCCCATCCAAAGGAGGAGTTAATGATGGAATGTGGTCACCTGGAGAGTGGGGGCGCTTCAACCCTCACACTGCAGGAGGAGGTTGGGGACAGGGCTCCAGGACAACTCATTTTTCTCCAGGATATGGGAATTTCCTCCCCTTCCTCTCAGAGCATGGTGCTGTTTGCTGTCCATCCCGGGCTTAAACACCCAGAACAAACACCTGACAGGTGAATTTATTTACGGTGCAATCTGGAAACAAAGAAACCTCCAGCTCTGAGGCAGCTCCGTGTGAAATGTAAAAGAAGCTGTTAAATATCCTCTTTAAACACGGCAAAATGGGGCAGGGGGGAGGACGGGTCTCCTGACAGCTCCGGCAGGAGCCGTTCCTGAGCTCAGCGAGCTGTGAAAGGCTCGTGTTTCCTTCCATTTAGCCGCTCCGGAAAAACATGAAGCCAGTGGTTCGCTTTCCAAAGGTCACTCAAAAACCCGGTAAAACCAACAAAACCCCTCCAGCGGGGATCCTGCCCCTCCTGCTCCCGAAAGCCCTGGGTGGGAGCGGCAGGGGCAGGGTCCTGCGCCTCTCCCAGGTGGGGGTTTCTGCCCTGCTCCCGTTGCCCTGCGGGTCTGTGGGGCTTGAGGCTGGAGGGGAAGGCTCTGGAGCTGCCCCTGGGGGGGTTTGTGCGGGGAAGAGCCACATCCCGCCGGGATCCGCCGAAAGGCTGAGGAATTAAAGTGGGCGCTGCTGGGAATGGCCTCAGCTGCAGCGCCTGGGAGAGGGCCCAGCAGGGAGGGGCTGCGGGGTGTGCAGAGGGGTTGTGCTGCTGTCAGAGGGGTTTGTGGGGTCTCGCACACCTGGGGGAGGGGGTTGTGGGGTCTCACACCTCTGGGGGTGTGTTTGGGGGGTCTCGCGCACCTGGGGGTGGTGTTTGTGGGGTCTCACACCTCTGGGGGTGTGTTTGTGGGGTCTCGCACACCTGGGGGAGGTGTTTGTGGGGTCTCACACCTCTGGGGGTGTGTTTGTGGGGTCTCGCACACCTGGGGGAGGTGTTTGTGGGGTCTCACACCTGTGGGG